>JAWZTD010000097.1:6078882-6098669 GCA_035221335.1 Echites panduratus
AAGAAAATAGAATAAAATGGATGTCTAAAATTTATCAACTTCGTCCATGTTTTGTCCAAATAAAATGGATAAATAGAGGTTTTGGCTAAGATTGACGTTTGGTGAGTTGCCCATGAGAAAGTTGTTCATGAAAATTTTACTGTAATAGATTTTGTATTCTTTAATCGTGACTGGATGAATAATAGAGGAAACCCTAGATTGCTAATGCTTTAAGATTTAAATTTTTGAAACATTAGGATTAGATAACCTGTGATTTGAGTGGGTTCTTCGGATCCAAGGCACTTCTGTTAATCTACTTACAAGATTTATCGTAGAGTTGTTTAATGAGAGAGTTGGATTCGGATTCGTGTCATTAATACCACTGGCTTTTACATCTTAATTATACAAATTCAAATTGAATTCAATTTAAAAATTTTTGTAAAGTTCAAGAAGGATATTTTAATCCTATAAAATATCTAAAATATCCCTCTTTGATCATTTTGGTAATACATATTTTGAGCAAAAGGCTTTTTCCTTATAAAAATAAGGTTCAAGGGAAAAGGTAATTTTTCTTTCCCCTAACATTTAAGGCAATTTTTAATGTTATTTGATTGCTTTGAATTGACTTTCACCTTTATTGGATATCTTCTTCAGAATAAAATAAATGAATAAACTTTATGATCATTCTGAAATAAAATTGCCATTGCGAATTTTCCAAGGAAGATACAATAGTGAATGAATGTAAGATACTTGTTCTCTTATCATTTACATTGGCAGTCGGTCAAAATAAAATAAACATCAGTTATATTTTCAGCTGGTATGCTTCTCTATACTTGCCTAGAATTAATCTATTGACATTGCAAGAAGAAAAATACACTTGCACCCTAATTTCTTTCTACTATTAGTTTCCTTTGTTCCTTTTCATTTTTTTTTTCCTTCTTTTTTCTGGGTATCGGCTGGAGGGGGGTGGGGTAGTGGTAATAACAGGGTGAAAAGATAATGCAAAAGAGGCTAGTGGTATGATCTTTCTGTCGATGTAATTGAAGAAGATGAGAATGGCAGCCACCACAGAAATTCCAGGAATTGAGTTGAACTTGAATGGATCTAAACTTTTGTTGGCAATCCATAGTTGTGGAATGTCCTGATCATTCCATCTGAACCAGCAGCGACAATTGCCAGACCCCATGTTGCAGAATACTTCCTGCAGTCTGGGCTGTTGTTCCTCTGCTGCTGCAGTTCTTGAAGGTTATTATCATGCTCGGCGTGTTCAGTGGAAGGAGGAACCTCGCATAGAGGAAGTTTCTCCTCTGGCCATGTAGCGGAACCCTTACATGAGATATCCATGGAAAACCAGCTTGCTAGGGAAAAACGCTCTTGATCTCTAGCCCATGAATACGAATCTTGGTGAAGTTCAGTTTCCGGGTAGGCATCTTTGTTACTTGTTCCCATGCCTGACCATGGTAGAGCAATGGATACGCCTTCGGAGAAGAAATGCTCACATGAACGATCACACCTTATTGCCTTGGATGGTTGGATATGTGGGTGATCATAATTCCAAACATATATTCGAGAATCCTCCCCAACTGATATTATATGTTGCCCGGTTGAGGTAAATGAAGCTGACATCTGACTTCCTGATCTTGAAAAACCTGTCAACAGTTCAAAATTAGACAGATATTACATGGATAAAAGATCAAAAGGTATGTTAAGCTTTCAAAGTTAAATACACGAACAGCAAGTAGAATGTGCTGAATTCTAGGGGACAATATGCAGCACAGTAATTTCAGAATAGAAAGGAAAAGAAAACCAAGCTAAGAAGTAAGCAAGCACGATATTTTATGAGGAAGTATCAAATCAGGAGCACACTTGAAATGCTATGAATGAGAAAACAAATACATCCTATAGGACTTCTTGTAGCTCAAAAGGGTGCTCAAAATGAGAGCTTTTTAATTTCAAGAATTTCAACCGATTTAGTGAAATATAAGAATGACTGTCCCTTTCCCATTTTCTTTTCATGGTTTTCAATACCACATTGTGTAGTGAGAAAAGAATAAGAAATAACTATTAGATGAATCTGAAAAACCAGATTGACAGGAAACTGAGAAAGGAAACTGAATGCTGTTAAAAGTGTTGATGACACTACTACCCACACAAGAAGATTCAAGCTTTGCAGGAAATCACTATAGGTGGGAGATCTTTGAACAAACAGAATGAGAAAAATTAAAGGAACAAGAAAACTAACAATTCCTCACCTTTGTACTTATGAACAATATCAAACCCATCCAGAATGCGAATTTTGGAATCTTCTGATGTTACCATAGCCCTTTCAGAATCATTCACTAGAAACTGCAAGAATTGAAGAGTTTTAATGAGCAATAATGGTCAATATATGTCTGAAGTGCTAAAGTGCACGATGTAGAACCTGAATGCTTGTAATTTTATTTCTGGAAGACTTGCTTTTGCCACCAATTTGTATCTCAGAATTTAGCAAAACTTCAGTGCCTGGAAGTCAACAAAATTGGAATTTACTAAGTGCCAGAAGAAAACATACTTTTCATTTTATTGTTCAGAGACAGTTTTGCAAGCCTTAAGCACATACATACCTGATAATTCAAAAAACCGGCAGGAGCCAGACACAGAGCCAGTGACAAATCCCTGTTTCCATCAAATAAGATGGAAAATTTCTGTCAGTAGTTCATCACTAGCGTGAATCTTTTATGCAGAATAATAATAAATAGGAATATATGAATTTGAGCATGGAATTCCAAATCCTACTTTTCCATTTGGCTGGTAACATACAGCAGTGATTACGTTCCGTGTTTCAGCCCAATTTATCACACGCCCCTCTAGCACCCCCCAGATTCTTACTTTTCCATCAACAGACCCAGTAATGAAGTAGTTTTCATCAACAGGGTTGAATTGAATGCATGTTACTATGTCAAAGAAAAACAGATTAAGTTAGTATAAGATCACCAATCAAAAGAAGGAAAAAGAAAAAAAGATGTGAAGGAAAACAAATTTCATGTTTACCATAATTGCTGTGAAGGAAAACAGACAGGCATTCATTGAATCCCACTTGCCATAGGCGGACCGTGTTGTCCTTAGAAGACGACAGAAGATGCTGCGAAAGAAAATCCCGCTTTAACATTGTAGTAGTATCACATTGAGAAATAGCAGTAACTGAACATATCTAGACATTAAAAGGTAGTATAAAACTAATGAAGAAAATTACGTAGAAGCTAAAAGCTAACTCACATTGGATGTGGACCAGGCAAGATCCAGGATATCACTAGCATGACCATGAAATTCATTTAGTGGTGACTCATTGATATGCAAAACCTTTTCAGGTATAGCAACAGATGCGTGGCTGGACTTTTTCCTTTTACAACTGGAGTCTTCTTCTATCCCGTGGAGCTGGAAATTGAATTTCGAAGCTTTGCAGCATGAGTCAACTGATGAAACACTCCAGACACGAACAACTCCGTCTTCACCACCACTGGCCAGATATTGTCCATCAGGACTAAATTTCAATGTCCCAATTCGGCCTTTGTGAGCACTAATTCCTTGTCCAGTGAAGACAGCAGTAAATTCCTTGAACTTCTTTTTGTTTTGTTGAACCTTCATTCTAGTTAATTCTCCAGTTTTATTCTGTACTTTATGCAATCCAGATACATCAATAACCTTTTTTTTCTTTGTCTTGTGTAAAACATTCTTCCACCAATTCCTCATTTTCGTCTTGTTCACATCATTAAATTTCTTAGAGTCTTCTGCACTATCCTGTGCCTTTCTATATCCATGATGTACTGAAGAGAAAGGATTTTCAGCCATTTCCTTTTCTGGACCTGCTGAAAAATTCTCTATCCATTCTTCCTCTGACTCCTCAATCATACAATTTGCATCACCATTATATTCCCTTCTGTCAGAAGCTAGATTTTCTTCCGTAGATGAAGATGGTGCACAAGAACTTGGAACTGCACCTTCATATTCCACAATTCTATCTATTCCCATGCTTTCTGATTCATTAACGGGTGAGGGCTCAATAAATCCCATATCGCGTAGGAACTTCTCACGTCGTTCTTTTACACTCTTAAGCTCCAACCAAATGTCATAACCTACACCACAACCTAATTCTTCTGTATCATCCGCTAAAGACTCCTCAGATGAAAAGGACTCAACAGTATCAAAGAAAAACTCTTCTCCCTCACCAAACCTCAGCATTTCTTGCAATGATTCTAACACCCAAGTTCCACATTAAATCCCAACTGTCCTGTCACTCCCCCTTCTTAATTTAGCAGAAGTACCAATTTCAGACATAACTTCCTAATGCAAAGTTCACGGCCCGGGTTTCACTCTCTAAACCATGAGAAATGATAGGTATGAACATAAAGGATGGTAACTTTTGCAACATATATAATTCAAATTCAAAAAATGTCTGTGTACGAGGTACCAACTATCAAACCCACAAAACCAGCACAAGCAACCCTTGTTGGAACAATTGAAAAGAATAAAATTTGCTATGCCGACAGAGCATGGAGGTTAACCAGCTTATAAAATTATGAATAACCAATCAAACAGCGACCAGAAGGCCTTGATGAAATTCAAAGACTTGGCTTTTTTACCTCGAATTTCCTCCAAAGCAACAAGGAAATCAAACAGTATCACCGACCCTCCTAAGATTGTGGCGTCTGCATCCTTTCAACGAGGTCAACCTCCATAGGTATAAATAAAACCCACAGAGTCAAATACTCTCCCAAATTCACTGTATTCACCCCGTCCAGCAAATTTTCTTGGTTGTGAACGAAGAAAAGGTGAAGAAGATGGAAAGTTAACTATTGCAGCTGCTCAAATTACAACACACAACGGGATTGGGTTTTTAACCAAATGGGCCTCGAGATCTGTAAACTTTGATGAAAGTTCTTCGGTGGCAACGCACGAGCGACAAATACCAGCGGCGCCAGCAAGGAATACTGAAAATGTAGATAGTACAGGCCTATATATCATATGCTCTAATCATGCAGGCTAAATGTTTGGAGATGATGGTCTAAGAACTCAGAACTCTTTTCTCTTCAAATGGCACCTCCCAGCACAGCCCAAAGTCAAATTTACACGAACTTCAAGAACCCTATTGAAGAAAAGGCTGCAATCCAAAATCAAATTCGACAAAGAAAAGAAACCCATTTCAGATTACTCAGAACATAACTCAGAAAACAACAATCTCAAAAAAACTGATTATCTTTCCTCTTTTCAATCAAAACCCACTTGAAAATAAATCTCCAAAATAAAAAATGAAAGGAAAAAACAGAGTACCAGAGAGTCTGGACTTGTTCCTTATCTGAAATTTACAAGGTTAAAATTTAAATTTGAGTATATAAATTGGTGTAGTCTGTGGAAATAACGAATGTTGAGTTTTGGGAATCATTGATGAGGAATTACTAACATTACATTTTCAATATTCATAAATAAATGTGAGAAATAAATTGTAGAGGAACAAAGAACTTTGGACAGATATATACAGGCTGTGAAGTTGTCAGAAGACGACATAGAAGGAGAAGTAGCATTAGGCTAGTGGGATACTTAGCTGTTCCCTAAAGGCAGAGAGAGACACACAGAAAACGATCACTCATTTACACATCACAGACCAAATTTAAAATCGGAATTTTATTAAGAATGACAAGAGAAGAAAACACAGCTTTAAATCCTTATAGTGACATATATGTCCCTATCATCTTCTCCTACCATTGGCCCCCCATTCCAAAGCTGGCTGGCCTGCCTTTCACCCTTTTTCTTTTAATCTTTTTTTCAGAAAAATTATCATCTACTTTTTGGATAAAAAAATCTTCTCATGGGATGGGACAGGAATAACAAATTTCTTTTCTTTCAACATGGAATGAAAAACCTTAAGAAAAAGTCACGTGTATACTCAAAATATAATGCATATTTATTATAATTTTTCCATTCTTATCTTTCATTTAATATCCCCTTCATTTATTATCAAGAAATATAATTATAACTATAAATATGAAAGATTAAAAGTATTTTATACATAACAAGTATTTATTTATTATTTCTTAATTTATGTGAAACGGTGAATATCACCCTTATATTGTGAGACGTGAGACGGAGTGAGTATAATATATCTTGGGTAATGACACAACAGGTAACTCAGTGCCTTGTCTTGTATAACTCAGTTTAGTAAAGCATTACCTAGTAATTTGTAGAGAGCATAAAAACAAAGAATGATAACCGTGGAGAGCTATTTTCTTGGACCCATAAATGTTGGCTTGGCTTGTCGGTGATCTTAATCCTTACCCTGTTCGGAAGAACTATGTAATCCCATTGTTTAAATTCTTTAAATTTAACTTCAATAAATTAAAAAAAGGTTCAAAATTTTAACTTTCACCCACTTAAAACTTTTGGATTCTTGATTGATTTTGAACAACCATTTGTACGGACACTGAAGGAATTTTGCATGAATTAAGGCACTATGGGGTAGTAGTATAGTAATTGTATTCTGTAATCCAAGAAAAAGCATTGATCTGTGTATAGAAGTACGTATTGCACATGTATTTGATTGCAGCAACAAGATCAGAGGAGAGAGAGCTGAAGAAGCTAGAAGTAAGCAATAGCAGGCCTCGACTTTCTTTATGACAATAGAAAAGTAGACAAATGTTTTCCATTTTTGATCATCTTTTACTTTCATTTATATGCAATCAGAGATTTCTCTTTTGTTGTGCAAAAAGATCTTTCAAAAGCACAAAACAGTAGCAGAATCATTATTCATCAGCATTCACTAGTGTGTGTGTGGAGAAGAGGAGGAGGACTTGTGTAAATGAACGTGTACACAATAATAATAATATAGCAGAACTTGTCTTTTCTACCCAAAAGAAGAGATGAAAAAGAAGCCATAACAAGAAACTCACGTGGCATCATTCAAGATTCATAACTATGCTACATGAATCTCTCCTCTATCTACCCCGCCAAAATATGAATTCAAGAATTTTAAAAAATTCTATCCAATATTTAGATTAATTTGATCTAACTAATTTGTTAGAAAAAAAAATCATTATTCAAATAGATGTTCTCTTCATCATAAGTGGGATTGATTTTGGTGCTTAAACAAGTCCTTGTCAATCGACGTGAATTTTAAAAACATATTGTAGAATAATTTGCTATAGTGATTGACATTTCCAAACAGCTACATGAATTGAACTTGGACCATGCAAAGATTATATATTTATTACAGACACATGGAAAAGGAGGTAAGAAAATAAGGTTAAGATCATATAAAAGTCACTATCCATATGATAAGAGATTTTCAACATTAATTTCTACCACTAATAGAGGCAGAGCCTCCCCCATTTCTTAACCCTTTCTTTTATCTAAGTGTTTCCTCTGCAGACAAAATATGATGGTGTGTTTCCTCAACCAATAAATTTTACTCGTAATAGAAAAATAGAGAGAGATAGGTGCTATAGAGTGGTGACCGATAAGATGGATCATAGTAGTCCAAATCGGATGACAGTCGTTTTCCATGACAAAGACTGCCACCATAAGGTACCTTTAGTCAGTTAAATTTTTTTAAAAATAAAAACTTTAATTTTTAATAAATTCAGAAAAATAAAATAAAAATACTAATTGTGGTTGAAAATCATAAATTTAAACTAATTTTAATAAAAGTTTAAGATAAAAGAATAGAAATTAATGATTTATTAAAATTTTTAGAAAATAAAACAGAACAAAATAAATTCTTACGATATGGAGGGGCTTTAGTTTGCAATCCACTCACTCATATCCAATGGGGAACATTGACTTCTTAGGTGACTGGTGAATGTGGTGATTTATTCTCCACCGCTAAGATGGTTGACTCTTTTTTTTCTTGAAAAATTAATATTCGGACTTCGTGCCTTTTGATATTCTACTACGACTACTTTGTATGGAGGAGAATTCAATATATATATATATATATATATTACCTCCGTCTTATAAATGTGATTCATATTTCTTTTTTCCTTTGTTTCAAATTATAATCCAATTTAATTTTTTTGAAGAGGGATAGTTATGATTTAAAAGACTAAATTATCAATATTAATTCTCTCCGGTTATCTACAACATTCAATTCCAATCAATTGAATATAGGATATAAAAGTAAAATTATCCTTAAAATTAATTACTTATTAACTACACTAATTAACTTTTCTTGAGATGCTTAAAAAAGTAACATGGATTATCTTTATTTGAGAATGTAGTATATTTTATGGGTGGAGGTTGAAAGGGTCTTTCTTTAAAAAAAATAAAATTATATGGATTTGATCTTTACCCTAGACATGACCTTGTCATTCATATCAGAATAAAGATTTTTTTTAATTAATATTTTTTGAACAAATATTAAGTCACACGATTCAATAAATCCGATCAATAATAAAATTTTCAAAAAATTTTTTTTGATGATCCCTACTAAATAAAAAAACTCACAAGCTTCTATATCCTAGACCACGTAGGATGACCTTTCTATACTCTTTCATAAGTCTGACATTAATTTTTTTTAATTATTATTTCTTTCTTTTAAAATACAAGACTTTTTCTTTAGTAATTCCAGCTAAAGGCCTTATCCAAAAAAAAAAAAAAAAAAACAACTCTTACCTTATCCAAAGGTACAAAAAGAAAGAAGATTATTATGGATATACATATATAACAACAGCTTGGACGTTAAATGTCACAAATTTACCAGAAACAGATGGTTGAAATTGATGGTTTGGTCACGAGATGTTATTGTTTTTATATAAGCTTACAAAATAGCTAGCACTTCAATGTCAACTCTCCTCTGGGTTTGCTACCTCATATTGGGTGACAACTTACCTAATACTGATCAGTATCCTCTACAGTAATTAAGGTAAAAAATCTTTCATCTTTTGACGACCATCACTTGCAGCTAAAAATAAAAAGGATTCCGAATGATCAAATCAAAGAAGCCCGTAAAATAAAAGTAGTGGTGGAAGACAAAAGAGGTAAGGTCATCAGCCATGGCTGGCTGGCAGGCAAATAATATGTAGAAGAAGATAAGAGTGGCTAGAAATCAAACCTTGATATATAGTATAACACAAAACCCCACTCTGGAAACCACGTGTGGTTTGTATTAATTAAGGACCAAAGAAAAAATATTTCTGCTTTATATATATATATGCCTGCCATCTTCAATTAGTACCATTGCATGATTGATTCGATCGCATATCAAAATCTATAAAACCACTCACAAACAAATTAACCAAATCCTTATCTCTATATATATATATATATATATATATATGTGTGTGTGTGTGTGTGCGCGCGCGCACCAGAACACAAATTAAGCCTAGAATCAAAATCATGAAGACATTATCCAAAGAGTTTGAGGGGCGGTTTTTATTAGATGGGATTGATTAGATTTCCATTAAATATATCTATATTTATATATTATATACTACTTCAAAGTTTAAAAAGCACACCATGATGATGATGATGATGCACAATCAAGGATTAATCATCATGCATGGGCCAAGCTGCTGCCATTTATATATTCTGCTCCAAATTGTCACATCCTGAAGTTATAACCGGAGGAAGGAAAGGCAAGGAACTATATATAAAAGAGATCGATATATAGGAGAATAGATGAGATTTAATTTAACGCAAGCAATATACCACATAACAATTGTTTTCGTTTTCAATGGATATATATATATAAGATCAATCGAACATTATAATGGAAGATATAAATATATATATATATATATATAAGAAAAGAAACAGATTTTTTGAGGTTAAAAATCAAAGGAAAGTTTGAAAACTCACCACGATAATGATCAAGAACAGCCTGAATCTTTTCTTTCTACAAAACTAGACTTAGACGACTGCAAAGCAATACATATCCAGAAAGATTATGAGTACTCTGCTGCAAAGAAAGACTTGCTGAGGAAGCGGATGGGAATATATTGTTAGTTATGTTTGAAAAATGATACTTCAATTTCAGTATTTATACACTAAGTTTTAGAAAAATGTAGAGAGGGAGAGAGAGTAGACCAAATTAAATAGCGACACCTAAGCAATAGTTATAAGTATTTGGTTGGAGGAGTTGTTGTAGAGAAGAGAGAGCAGCATATCTCTATTTCGATCTTCTCTTGATTTTCTCACTCTGATCATTTAATCCAAAAAGGTGATGTCTAGTCTAACCTTATTATTTTATTTTGTCATTTGTATTAATGTTTGCATTAGCAGTTTTCTTCTTGGGATGCTATATAAATATATTTCTTCAAATTAATTAATTGTCTCTATTCTAATTAGAATAATCAATTTCCTTCCTCACATAATGGAGATCAGTCTTCTTCTATATATGAAGTATGCCGTTGGAGAAGTGTACCATCGATGGAAAGTTTTTCAAGTATTGCATTTGAAAATTTAGGTGTTTTTGAATACAACTAAAAATGTTTGTTCAACTTGTGCTTATGTCAAGAATTTTTTTTTTTTTTTTGAAGAGCAACCACCCTCGATTTGGAAAAAAAAAAAAAAGGTTTAATTGTATAATAATTGGGGCTAATTACAGCATCAATTGTACGCTAGCTAAAATAGAAGAATCTTGTTAGGTTTTTCTTTACCAAGAATCTTGTGGGCATATTGATCACACTCGCCATAAGCTACCTAGAACTTATTCCCTCCCATGAATGCTTGAGAAATTTAATTTATTTGGAACCATAAAAGAAAGTTCTCCAATAATATTGTGTAGATTGAAAAGTGTTTAGAGCAATAATTGGGCATCAAAGGGAATCTCCAAACACAAAAACATAAACATTATTTTAATCTAGGTAAGATAGTACCATAACCTTTTCACTAACCAAATCTACCAATTCTTCATCCATAACCCATATCAAATATTAGACCCCACTCACATGCTCTTTCATTTTTCATTTAATCTGAAGAATTTTGCTATATATCCCATTAATTGTACGTTTTAAAATTTTATTTATAAAATCATAAAGATTAATTAAAATTAAGGTTTTTTAATTAGTACAAATTATTATAAAAAACAAATTTTGTACAAATTAAAGCTAATTATATTTCAAAAACGGAATTAAAGAATTATCATGCACCACACCCACTCCCTTTCCCTTTCCCTTTCCCTTTCCCTTTCCCCTTCCCCTTCCCCTTCCCTGCACTTACAATTTTGACTTGGAATCTACATGTTTACAATTACAAGTCTCTCTCCCAACCCAAATAAGTGCCAATCTCGTTCTTTTACGACTCTGGCCCATTGACAACCTTTCAAAAAGGTTTAATTAATATTCAAATTGTCCACCTGAATTGCTGCACTGGCTTGGCAGTGGTTATATTTATATATAGAGAGAGAGCTTCTTTTCGAAGTGATTTATATGAAGATTAATTGATGGTCTCGAGATATGATCATCATGCATGATCAAGATCGATCACTTAATTTGTTTTTAGTTCCAAAAGGAGTTTGGACGTAGAATCTGCTACAGCATGTGGTCTCAACCACCCTGGGATTTTTCTTTACTTAATGCAATCTTGGTTTGCCAAATTTTAGCCATTGAAGAATCTCCAATATCAATTTGGAAAAGATCACTACTTTTTAACTTCACAATAAGTTTATTTGGCTAACTTTTCTGATCTCTTTAATAAGCTGATCAAAATAGTATGCAATTCCCAGATTAATTCTCATTGGTTTTTCCTAATTATATAACTTGATCATATGATATGGGTTTTTTAATTATGTATAATTATAATCACAACTTCTATACATGCGAGCGTAACATCTTGAATGACCATGAATAATTAATTAACCCCACGTACGAAACTTAGTGTTAAACCTACACTAGTACTGATGAACAATTTTTTCTAGTGCTACCCTTTTACTGTCCGATTACTACATAATAAGTGTAAATTATTAATAAACAATTGATCAGAATTAATATGCTCAAACCTCGAGGGATATATGTATATATATCAGCCAGCCAGGTTCTCTCAGGTGATTGTCTGCACCTGCAAATGCTGAATCAACGTGCTAAAAACAATATTTTTCTTCTTTTTTACAGTTTCTTTCTGAAAATTTACAGTCAATTATAGTATTAGTAAATGCATGAAGAATCAGGCAGCAGTCCAGCAAAAAGTTATCAGAAATATAAATAATACTCTACTGACATTTTGAAGAAGACAATATATATAATTAAATTTAATTACTACATATATACCAGTATGATCAGAACCATAAAACCCTAAAAGTTTCGGAAGATTAAAAATAAAATAACACGTGGAGACGTAGGATTCGCAGTACAAATGTGAAAGCTTGCGGTGTAATTTTTCTTTTCTTGATCATAAACAAATATATATATCTATATGTATATATAGTGCCGCATGTCTGGTGTACTATCCTTCCTTTTGTCCCTAACCTTATTATAATAATTAATTTGCTCAAGTCTTGTGAAGATGTCGTGGCACAAACTTGTTCATATTTTCATCGTTCATGAGATTTGTTGTTAATTAATTATTACTTAATTAGTTGGTTAGGGTTTTCTTTTCGGAAAAGTAGTGACATATATATATATATATATATATTTATATATATGAGATATCCAAAGAGATTACAACAACTAGCATGACTAGCTAGGATGGCTTGTATTAAGGACGAGTACTCTACTTTTCAACAAGAAGGTTACCACGATTTTTCTAATTTTATTATATATAAATATATATGTGTGTGTGAGATTCTAATTTAATAATAATAATAATATGTATATGTCAGTGTGAGTTTTGTTTTTCCCTTTTTTTTAAAAAATAGGATTACATGAAAAAGGTAAATTTAGTTTGTGACAAAATTACTACATTAAGATAATCAGTGCTGCACTATAAGTAATTTCTTTTTTTTAAAGACTTTTAAAAAAAAAAAAATTTTAAATATATATACACAAAAAAAAATAAATAAAATTTTATATCTCTATGGGAGGCAGTCCTAATTAGTGATGTACCTGAAATTAATTTGAAATGTGCACTTTCTAAGTTAGACATCACATGGAATATTGTCTCCTAATCTCATAGCATGTCATCAATTTATCCAAGAAAACTTTACAAATATTAAGAACATATATATTAAAAGAGCTAGTGAGTGCTACTACTTCATTAAGCTATAGTAAGGCTTTGACCATGTTTTCCCCTTTTCCTTTTTTTTTAATTTAATTTTTCTATTTGTTCAAATCTATGAAAAAAAAAATTGCTTTAAAGGGGGAAAAGAAAAAAAGAGGAATTGTTGATAGCCTTTTTCTGGGAGCTCATGATAAAATCATCATCCACAGTTTGCATGCCCTCGACAACATTCGTTTTAATTTGTACCTGTTTCCCCCAACCCTATATCATTTCATGATCTTCTTCTGACATTTACATATACAAATGCAATGAATTTCCAAAAGTACATTATATATCTTTGCTTGCTTTATATTATCCTAATAATAGAAAGAAATACTTCGGCAGAGAGAAAATGAACTTCAGCTAGCTATTCATGAAACCCAGGCCCTCCGGAGAAATATTATGATATCAAGCATTAATCCATAATCATCTCCGTCCTCTAAATAAATTCATCTAATTATTAGTCTTTAATAATGTTTAATAAACTTTTATACAATCTTATTTTGAGCTTATTTTTTAATTTAAAAAAAATGCAGAGGGAGAGAGAGAGAATTCGTGAAGAAGAAGAACCTTCCTGGTGCCCCTGAAAAAGAAAATAATAATAATGCATGAAGTATGGGAACCTATGCTGACTAAGGGGACCGGCGAAATCAATCACATGAAGATCAATCAGTATAGAATAACTCTTTTTATGCAGAAGTATACAAGCTACGTAGTAACTCGAGGAACGGGGAAGTACCAGATTTACCTCCTCTAAGACTCTGGTGATGAGGTTTTAGGAGTTTAAGATTAGTCCGCCATAAGCCGCGGTACCTATATCCAAAAGAATAATAATAATAATGCATGAAGTTCGTAAAGGAAGAAGTAGCAGACACAAACGTGCATTTGTGGGTTTGATGATTGATATTCTGATTGAATATGGAAGAGAGTGAGTGAGTAACTGAGAAAGAGAACGAAAGGAATGAAGGTCTGTAATGTCTTTTCATGTTATACACCCAAATTGGCAAATTCACATGAGCTGCCAATACTTTTCTTTTTTTTTTTTTTCTCCTCTCTCGAAATGGAATGATTCAATTGGATTGCATTGCATTGCATATTTACTTCAGAAAGAAATCACGAGTTCGATTCTTCACTGTCGTGCGCTTGCAAAAGTTTAGAGTTAGAAATCCAATTCCGACTACGAATTAGACTCTTTGAACACTTCTCGAATCTAGTTCGGATAAATCTCACAAATAATTTCGAATTTTCTATGTCGAGAAAAGTAACGATATTTGGTGAAAAGAGGTAAAAGATCTTTCCTATTTTTGGCTTGAATCTTTGAAAAATTGAATGAGAAGTACCAAGTAAACTATGGCCCAATTTTAAAAAAGAAAATGGATTGCTTAAAACATGGGCTAGTTAAATAAGTCCATTACACATGGGCTTCTAAATCATGATCCCAATCTATTTCTATTTTCTTTGACGGCCCATTCATAGTTGTAATGATGGAAGTGGGAATCCAATGATTCCTAATTGTAAACTACAAATTATATATACTTATCATCAAATTTTTTTTATAAATAATTAAGTGAAATTAATATCTAAAAAGGAATTTTTTATTACTATAAAATTAAATTCTAATTATTTTTTCAGAACGGTAAGATTAATTTTATTATCAAAATTTTCATGAGCAAGTCAGTAGTTTTAAAAGTAGATGCGAGGCAATAGTGTACACGAACCCAAAAAAAAAAAAAAAGCTATTCTACTAATGGAAAAAATGACCAAAAGAAGAGTTCTTTCTGTTCAAAGCGAAAGCATAGGTAGGTCAGAAAATTCATGTAATGTTTCTGGTGTAGCTGTCTCGGAAAATTGTCGTTTAGGAAAATGAACTCTCATGGCCCCCTCCGCCGGTGCTGGTCCATAAATAAGATAACCCCTTTACTTGGAATTCGGCTCGGATCTAGAGAGAACAACACACTCAAACTTACCATCATGGTAAAGATTATTATTATTATTATTATTATTATTATTATTATTATTATTTTAACAAACCCTATCTAAATCAAACTTATACACATATATCTATTATATAATTAGTCATTATAAATTTATTAAATTTTTGATAAATATTAATTATTATTTTTGATAAATTTTTATTTCCATTTATGAAGTGATTTGATTAATTAATTTTTAATATTTTTCTAAATAAATTATTTTTAATAATTGTATAGTGTAACTTTAAAATACTCCTTCCGTCTCAAAATATAAGTCTTTTTAACATTTTATTTTTGTCCCACAATATAAGTCATTTTACAATTTACAATGCATATTTATTATGTTTTTTTCACACTTACCATTCATTTAATACCCCTATATTTATTATGAAGAAATATAATTATAGCTATAAATAAGAAAGATAAAGGGCATTTTAGATATAATAAACATATATTTATTATTTTTTAATTCATGTGAAACGGCTGCTAACGCTTTATATTACGGGACGGATGGAGTAATTAATTATATGATAAAATGGGAAAAGTACTTTGATTTTTTAATAGCATGTGAATAAATGGTCAAAAGTCAAAAACCACATTAACTCAATGCTTCGTACAATGATGGGTTCCCCTCAGCAAAAGGTCACGTGAGGTGCCTAAGTTGAGCCAACAGGGAACGCCCGATGGAGTAATGCCCAATGACCAAAGCCAAATGCACCATAAAGGGTTTTTTTTTTTTTCTTTTTTGCCCTATAGTATTTTTCAATGTAAATTAAATTATTTTTTAAAATATACTTTCTATAGAATTTTCTGTTAATATCTGCACAAGTAATTCGATTCCTTTAGGAAATGAAGTTTGACTGCTATTACCCATAACCAATTTTGGCAGATCCAATGAACTTTGGTAAAAATTGTTTAATCTAAAGAAGAGAAGAAAACCACATAAAAACAAAACAGGATGGTTCCATTACAACCACTATTATGTCAAATTTGAAGACCAGAAGTGCGGGGAATAACTATAAAGTTGATAAGAGTTGGATACAATATAAATCTTATTTTCTATATAGATTGTAAGTTCTATTAAAATATGTTTATTGATTTATAATCTCCACTTGAATGTAATTGAAATATATTTATTGATTTATAATCTCCACTTGAATGTAACTGAAATATATGAGATTCTTATTTAATAGGGTTTTAATTTTTTTTTTTTTTTTTTAAGACCAGGACAAAAGAACAGAGAGAAAAGAACAAGAGCCCTCTCTCTCTCTCTTTCATTTATGTCTACCACCCCAACGCCCAAGGATAACTATATCTACTCATCTAGTGCTTGGAGAACCATCCAAATTCTAATTCACTTTATTTTTCAATGTAGCCAGGTGCCAACCCAACCATGCACTTGCTTTATAAAACATGAAATTTTTTTTTTTTTTTGGTTCATTTCAATACAAAGTAGCCAACCAAGAACCACTGAATCAATCACTTCACAGAGCCCACGAACTCATTGTTTTTTAGTGACATCCTCTTTTTGAGATCCCTAAAAAATTTTCATGTTGCCCCCACTTACTCCGTTGTTTCGTTTGGGGTGCATTTCTGGAAATGGTCAAATCCATCTAAAAATCTACTATAACTTCTTTAATAGATTTCTTTTGGGATTGTGATTCCAATCTCTTTCCATCTCTATCTTTCCACAATCAATTGTATTTAATTGATAGGGAAAGTTTGATTGGCAGTCAGCAAAAGGGCTCTGCTGTTTCAGCAATTGCTGCGAACTTGTCTGTCTGTCTTCTTCTTCTTCCCTTGCTCCTTGTTATTTTTAATTAATTGCATTAGGGTCCTGAATTTCTGGTTGCAGATTGTATTTGTTTATGTTTTGGTCCCCATGGGCATATACAGATTCCAAAATTTTGTCAAACATCTACTGAGCAAATTCAAAAGGCAATAATGTGGTGGAAAGCATTATTGATCATTTCAAGCCAAAGATTTCTTTTCCCCTTCCACCATTCTAGTACACCCCTTTTTCTTTTCATTTCCTGGAGAGAAAAGATAAGGACACTTTGATGCTAATATACGGTAATATCCAAATCAAAATTCAGAACCAAACTTGTTGAACTGTGAAAATCTATGAAAGTTAATTACTAATTTTTATCTTAAAAAAGCATACAGATTGTGGTAATATCTGGGGAATTAGTGCAAAAATCATCCCACGTTCAGTCAGTCCTGCATGCCTCCAAGATATGACAGTCAAGTTCAATCAAAAGTGACATCAAATCAAAGAACAGGACACTCATCTTGAGGAAAAACAACGAAGGAAAATCAAAAGAATTCTTTTTTTTTTCCCAGTATTATAGTTAACAAAATTGCTTTTTGATTTACAAAATTTGAAGCCTCATCCTCATATCAACCATCCAATACCAGACTAGAAATCAAGAACTGGTAGATCCCTGATCAAATCCCACACACCCACAATTAAAATGGCATGATATGAGTTGTTTTAGTGTCATAACTTGATAAACAAGAAGAATTTTTAGAATTGATCCTAAAAACTTTAAGCAAATCACTGCACATTTGCCTTGCTGCTGGTGATACATTGCTTTGCAACAGCAGCAAAATCTTTGCCAACCCGTTACTCTTTACCACAGCTTCTTGGGCTCTCAGATCTCTGAACAAACAGCACAAACTCCAAAGAATCGTGACAGCATGCTCTGTTGATATTGTTGAGACCTTCAAAACTTTCTTCACAATTCCATCAACACAATTTTCATTCCCACAAATCTCAGCTCTTCCATCCTTACAGGTTGAAACCATTTCCAGCAGCTTCAACACCTTCTCCACTGAGGAAATGCTCAATTCTCCCTCAGACAATGCCTTTGAAAGCACCCCAACTGCTCCACCGCGTACCAGTCTCGTTCTGTTTCTCTTAGGCGATGATATTGATAATAAACAAGACAAAGAATTCTCCACAGCTTCTTGATTCCACTCAGTACTCACCATTGATTTCAATAATTCGGCATAAACATCGTCATTCTCACCTAACAAGTGCTTATACTCGGTTCGCATTTCAGCAAACAACTTCAATACCGTGGAAACCAAAATCTTCGACTCTATTTTTCCTTGCCGTAGAACCATGATCATTGACGCCACAAGTTTCTCCTCCACAGAAATTTGATTTTCACCCCGGTAATTCTTCAGAAAAAGATGAAGAATCTGAACCAATTTTTCAGTCAGAGGAACGTTCAAGGAAACCGCATTAAATCTGGAGATTATGACGGACAAAAGCTCTGGATCAGCGCCGAGGAGGAAATTACAGTTTTGAGCAGACTGTTTCGCAAAGTACATTAATTTATTTATACATTGAACAATGATTGCAACACGGGAAGGAGGATTTTCCTGGAGATAGTTTTTCAGCTGCTCAATAAGAGCTTTTACTTCGGTCTGAGAAAGCGAGTTACTGGCGACAGACTCGGCGGAAGTCTGTGGAGGAGGTTGCCGAGTCTTGACCGAGTCTGACCAGATCTGAATAAGGCGTTGGAGAGTGTGATTCGGCACCAAATCTTTCGTCTGAAGAACTTGCATGGTGGCCGGACAAGTGTTCTTGCCGCTATCCAACCACCGTTGGATGCTGGTGCGGTCGTAAGTAACTCCGGTACACAAACTCACCGGGGATTTCATCACATCCAACGAAATTGGACACCTGAAGAAACTCGGAACCGTTATATACAGATCGTCTCTCCTCATTGTTGAAACCAAATTTTCTCTGCTAGGCTTTAGGGAGAGAATCGGAGGTGGTGAAGGTGGTTCTAGAGAGAGAAACCTGGAGGTGGCGGGGGAATGGGGGAATGGGAGAGTGGTGGTTTAAGAAGATCGAAAGAGTCAAAGGATTAGTGACGTAAGCGTTGGTGGGTTTTACTTTGTGCTTTTGTGAGACTTTATTATTCTTTCTTTAAGTTTCTTTTTCTAAAAAATATTATTACTATATCAAAATGGAAAATTGGTTTGGTATAGTCCTTTTTTAATAATATTATTATGGGGTTGTCTTTATTTCTTTTATTATAAAATCATTATAGAAATTCTATCGTGACTCATGTGGATAGAAATTTGTGCTTTATCGACTGTTTTTCAAGTAATATATTATATGAACAGTGTCACTAAGATAAAATATCAGATCCTTAATAATTTTATTTAAAAATTCCTATTTATTATCTTAAAACAAACAAATGATCTAATATAAGTTATAATTAATATTTTATTTTGAAAATTTTCATGAATTCAGTATTGAATTAAAAATATAGCCTAGATAAATGTAATATATGCAATTTTTTTTTAGATGAAATAAATAATAAAGTAACTAATTTGAAAAAAAATGGAATTTATTTATTTTATTTTATCATTATTAATATTTTTTATTTTAGTGTACCTTGGTAGGTTCTCAGCTATATATTTAATTATATGCTGAAATTTTGTGGAATTCTATAAGCTTGTATTTGTTTTTATGTTGTAAAGTTTTTGTGGTTTGTTTTCTAGTCAAAAAAGGATTGAAATAGATAACATAAAAATTTTCCAACAACCCGTCCTTTGCTTTTTTTAGTCATCTCTCTCTCTCTCTCTCTCTCTCTCTCTCTCTCTCTCTCTCTCTCTCTCTCTCTCTCTCTCTCTCTCTCTAAAAAAATATGT
>JAWZTD010000097.1:6103287-6172337 GCA_035221335.1 Echites panduratus
GAATGTCCCCATTTTGGAAGTTGTGGGTGAATATTTCTGACTAATTATAAGCGCATATATATATATATATATATATAAATAGCAATTTAGTAAAATTTCCCCTTCTTTTCTGGTTAAAAAAGAGAGACCACCTTGTAACCTTTGTTATTATACTACTATTTTTTTTCCTTAGAAATTTCTTTAGTTGTGTCCGGTTAGATTTATTTATGCATCTTAATTATATCTCTAAATATTCTGTAAATTTAACAAAAATAAAATTTATAATAAAATTAAATCGAATCCATAATATATACTATATACAGACTACACTGGACGAGACGGTGCTATTATATTATTATTAATTGATAATTTGTTAAATTTGTTCCCAGAATTCCACAGGTGCAAGTGAAAAATTAGAGAATAATAATAATAATTAAATAAACTGACTTCACTTTGGAGAGTTGGCTCAAACCATTATTCTCTCTTAATTATGATTTTAAAAGCTTCCAAATCCAGAATCAACTCCCGCTCTGTGGGTAATCACGTTTTGTCCTACTCATATTTCAAATAAATAATTTCAAGAAAGTAATAGTTAATTAATTATCATTATTTGGAAATTTGGACTGTTTTTGTCTGCTTTCGGAATTCATCGCATAGAATCAAATTATCATTATTGATAATGATTAGTTTGAAGGTGTGATTAGTTTTCCTTTCCTTTATATAATTCCTCTTGCTCGGATGGTTCTCTCTCTCTCTCTCTCACACACACACAAACTTAACATTCAAAACTGAGCATGTAAATCTTTTTTTTTTATATTAAAATAATTAATTATTTAATTTTCTGTAATGAACTCAGTTTTTGAAATATATATATATTCTTCTGTTTTTTCTTTTCTTTTTAATTTTTACCGAGATTAAAGCTGTAGTTATTATTATTATTATTTTATAAGAAAAAGACACGTGATAGTAGCAGAAAAGAAAAGTACATGAAGGGTTAACAATCATAATGCACATTTTAGCAATTATTTTATTTTACATATTAAGAAATAATTTTAAATTCTGTACGATCATATGTATACTCGACTATTGAATTATTAGATCAAACGTGTATATAACTCGTTCGAATTGAATAAATTGAATTTTATTAATAAATCATATATATTCTTTTGTTAATAAATTGAATAAAAATATGAATTGACTTTTAAAATATTAAAACTAGCAGAGCAGGTTTTGTTACGAATTGAATCCGATCACTAATCACTTTGATTTGATTGTTTGAAACACTTATTTGTTCATAATAATAATAATAATCCAAGTTAAGTGGATAAGCACAATTAAATCCATAAATAAAATTTATGATGGGCTACCTGGCAGGAAGGGCCCAATAAATTGTTTGTTAAATTACATCGGACTTCGCAGGAGCCAACGTGGGCCATTTCTCAGACTTCTGAGCCCAAAGAAAGGTAAAAAAACTCACCCACGCGTGATGATTATGTTTCTTCCCCTCCCCTCCCCGATTATTATTATTATTATTATTATTATTTTACTGAAATTAGATTGGAAATATTTACAGTTTTACTATATTTTTATATTTTTACTGTTTAATGCAATTATTATATCCTTTGATGGTAAATGAAGATGATGATGAGAAGTATGGTTTTGGGAATTTTGCATCTGAATCATGAATTGACATTGTCAATAATGAAGGCTTTTCTTTTATAGATTAATATTGGAACAGACGGTGCAAATTTTTAACTTTAACCTTTTTAAATTTACATAAATGCCCTCTCTTTCCTCAATTGAAGGTTCACGAGAATCAATCTGTAATTTCCTCAATTGACAAAGAGAGAGAGACTCTTCTCTCCACTTCGGATGTTCCTTTTCATGTTACTGTTGAATGACAATTCTAATTTGGAGGTTTCCGGAAAGTCAAATTAAATATTCTTCCTTGAAAAGATAAAGAATACTGGGTTCTACTTGTTTTTATAACGTCACTAAAGAAATTAATTGTTTTTTTATTTTTTAAAATTAAGATAAGGATACATATGTCAAATTTCTAGTCAATTATTTTTTTTAATGTAAAAATAAAATTTATGAAAATAAAATTATTCAGTTTAAATATAAAATCAGTAGAAGAAAATTGAATTTATTATTAAACAGTTGTCTATTAAATTTAGGAATGATTTAGATACATTTGTTGTGCAAGAATCACCTGGTTACTTTTAAAATACGATACCATATTAAATATTAAAGACTTCAATAAAAATTCTTAAGAAACTTAGGCCGAAACTTTTGGACCAGGAAATAAGGGTCCCATTCTTTCTTTGCGGGAGTGAACCATTTGAATCTCACAGAATACTACTACTCATTGGGGTCATCTTTCTTTGGTCCCTTTTACAGAAGTTTTAACCCAAGAAGAAACAATAGTCCAATAAAAAGTTGGCCCAAATGCTAATTTTTTATCAATAAGAACCAAAATTGCTCAAAAACAAACATATCTAAGTCGAGTAGGATGAGATTCTTAGCAAATTTGAAGTGAGCCCATCCCGATACCTTTTTTTGGGTTACATATAATAGTATTACAAAGGTGGTTGCTATAGATAGAGGCCCACGCATTGTAAAAATCACCTAAAATTTATTTGATCTAAGTGTCACGATTACAAGAAAGTGTAATTTGTGTTTTTAGCAGCCAAGGATGGATGTCATGTGTGAACAGAAATTGAAATTTCAAGTTCAAGAGAGCAAAGCAATTCTTTTCTTTTTGATGGGATTTATATCATAATATTATTAATGAAAAGAATAAATTAATAAATAGTTTTTAAATGCAATTTATAATTTTTTTATTTACATAATTAAAAATAAGATTTTTAATTTATAGACAACATTTCCTTAAGTTGACTCTGAAATAAATGAAGTTTCCAAAAAGGAGAAAAAGAATCAAACTGGAAAGTTGTTCTTCAAGACACATTTTTACTATTCTGTTGTAACTTCGAGTCCATGTAACCCATACAACCCGTTCTTTACAGAGAGACTTCCAAAATCCAAAAGCCCAGACGAAACGACTCAGAGACAGACGACCTCATTGACGGACTTTCTATCTACCTTCTATAATGGTCGGACCCATTTAATTGACTGACACCGTTAATGTTGACGACGACCTTTCGGATCATTCACAAGCCCAACAGTCCTGTCTGGTCTGAATAGTATTCAAGACTTTTCAGACAACCTTAATTACCAGGGAAAGACGATATAAAAGACTTCCAGGGAGTAAAGCAGAAAACAGAAAAGATTTCCATGGCAGCTTTGCTACTGTTCCTGCTTCAGTTTGGGTTTCACATGGCAGTAGCCCAACAAAGGCAACACAACATTAGCCTTGGATCTTCCTTGACCCCGACTACAGGGAACTCTACCTGGTTATCCCCTTCAGGTCTTTTTGCCTTTGGATTCTTTCAGCAGGGCAATGCCTACTCTGTAGGAGTATTCATGGCCGGAGTTCCTTTGAAAACCCTTGTTTGGATAGCCAACAGGGATAATAATCCTTTTGTCACTGGAAATAGTACATTGAATTTAACCCCTGATGGAAGGTTCATACTGCGAGTGGCAAGCGGGGAGACAAAATCCATTGCTGATGATCTTTCTGAGTCCGTTACTGCAGCATCCATGCTTGATTCTGGAAACTTCGTGCTCTATAATTCTGATCAGCAGATCACGTGGCAGAGCTTTGACCATCCGATCGACACTCTTTTGCCCGGCCAACGTCTCAAAGCTGACCAGGAGCTGATTTCTAGCTCTTCAGAAATCAATGCCACCAAGGGAAATTTCCGTCTGAAGATGCAGACAGATGGAAATCTTGTGCAATATCCGGTGGACACTTCAGACACCGCCACATATGCTTACTGGTCATCGGGTACGAATTTATGGGGACGGAACGTAACGCTAAATCTTGACAGGGATGGTCATCTTTATTTGTTTAATTCTAGCATCATTATTAAGAATCTAACTGATGGAAGATCCTCTACGCAAAGAACAATCTATTTCCTGAAGATAAACTCAGATGGGATCTTTCGACTGTATTCACAATCTCTAGATGGAGCCAATTTATCCGTTGTTTGGCAATCTTCATATGATGGATGTGATCCAAAAGGCCTCTGTGGTATCAATAGCTTCTGTATCAAGCAGGATACTGAAGTTGACTGCAGGTGCCTTCCGGGATTTGACTTCGTCATTCCAGGCAATTGGAAATTAGGCTGCGAAAGAAACACTACAATTAGTTGCAAAGATGAAGACAGAAATTCCAGCTATGGGATCGCAGCATTGAGTAATACATGGTGGGAAGATCAACCATATGCCCGGTTGCGTACAGAGTCAAGAGAAGGTTGTGAAAATGCTTGTCAAGATGATTGCAACTGCGAAGCAGCATTCTTCAAAGATCGCGACTGCAAAATGCAAAAGCTTCCATTGAGATATGGAAGAAGATCGGACACAGATTCAAATATTGCTTTAATCAAAGTTGGCATCCTTGATTCGCATTTACATCCAGGCACTAATTCTAATGATCTTCCTGAAACTGGGTCCAAGAAAGCAAGTCGCATGGACATCCTAATCATCGGCATCACCCTCCTTGGAGTTTCCAGCTTATTCTTGGTGATTTTGGGGGTACTTATCTACGTGAATTGGGTAAGGAACTGCAAATACAGGGCAATAAGCAGTGGCCAAAACTTGGAGTTGATTGACCATGTGGCACCAAGGACATTTACTTATGAAGAACTTCGAAGGGCAACGGATAACTTCAAAGAGGAGCTTGGCAGGGGAGGATTTGGGACGGTTTACAAAGGAACTCTTCCGGATTACCCGATGGCAGTGGCTGTGAAGAAACTAGAGAAAGTATTAGCAGAAGGGGAGAAGGAGTTCCAAAATGAGATCAGAGTGATCGGGAGAACACATCATAAAAATCTGGTGAGGCTTCTTGGTTACTGCCTAGATGGACCTCATAGACTTCTAGTTTATGAATACATGAGTAATGGTTCACTAGACAAGATTCTTTTCAATTCAGAGAATTTCTTGATCTGGGATGAACGGATCGATATTGCTTTAGATGTTGCAAGAGGCATTCTTTATTTGCACGAAGAGTGTGAAACACAGATCATCCATTGTGATATCAAACCTGAAAACATACTCCTGGATGAACAACAAAGGGCAAAGATTTCTGATTTTGGCCTGTCAAAGCTCTTAAACTATGACCAGACAAGAACCTATACCGGTGCCAGAGGAACCAAAGGTTATGCTGCACCTGAGTGGTACAGAAGATTGCCCGTGACGGTAAAGGCAGATGTGTATAGTTTTGGAATTGTGTTACTTGAGATTGTCTGTCGTCGAAAGAGCGTTAACTGGAACTATCCTGAAAGTGAAGCAATTCTTGATGAGTGGGTTTACAGTTGTTTTGAAGCAGGAGAGTTGCAGAAATTGGTGGGAGAGGAGGATGTTGACAGGAGAAAATTGGAGAGGATGATCAAAATAGGGCTGTGGTGTACCCAAGATGAGCCATCACTTCGTCCATCCATGAAGAAGGTATTGTTGATGCTTGAGGGGACTGTAGACATCCCAGTGCCACCCCACCCTTCATCGTTCCTAAGTGCCATATAGTTTCTTGTTATCATTTTCAATGCTCTTTTCTTCAGCACTGAATTTTTTCTATATGTAATTGATTGTCTTTCCAATAGCATATTAGTTGCAGGAAAGCCAGTTCCAATTGAATTGTAATTTCATTCATTATCAATTCTACAGAATTACTATTACTTTGTTTGATTTTGAGATTATAAATTAAGAATGAAGATTTCTATGATTCATCATCCATTACCAATGCTCATTCCTTACCAGAAATCAATATTTTTTTTTTTTTAAATTCTTAACTTGAAAATGTAAGAAAACTGTTGTTAATTACAAGTATTTGAAAATACCTTATTATTATTTTTTTCTTTCTATAAATATTTGATAAATAATTTTTTATTATGTACATTTAAATATAATATTTTCTTATCATGGGGTTTTTTTTTGCCATATTTAGTTTTTTTATTATGCAAATTCCTATGAATTTTATTTCACATTTTTTTGTTTACTTATTTTGGATACAAATATACTGGAATTATTTTATTCTTTTAAAATATATCTATATTTTAAATTGAAATGAAAATATTATCTCATTTCAAAAATCTCTTCGTGTCTATTGTACCCAAAAAAAAAAAGAAAAAGAAAAGTCACAAAAATTTTTATTTTACATTTATGCATTTCCTTCCTTGTCCATCTTATTCCTAAATATTAATAATTCCATTCCAGTGATCAAAGACTTCACAAGATTTGGTTTTTTCTTCCAATGGCAAATTTGTCAATCAATTAAATCTTATTGGAAATTTCTTTATTTGCCCACCTATTGACTCTACAGGGTCTAGACGACTTTGGGTCAACACGACCTTTTTTTTTTTTTTTACAATTGATTATATGTGAAATAGCACATATTAACACTACTCAATATATAAAATGCCATTTTTATTTTAATATTTATTCTCCTCAAACTGCACGTGGAATCTGAAAAAGTGAAATTAAGAAAATCGCAAAGGAGGCTTTTCTGTTTTGTTTCTTCTTCTGTCTGCACAAACACAACAAAGACAAGTAAATAGTACCAGTAGTAGTAATATTATATTAGGATCTTCTCTGTCTCCTACCGGCCAGAACTCCTCATGGCTTTCGGATACTAGGATATTTGCCTTTGGATTCTACCGGCAAGGTGATGGCTACGCTATAGGAGTATTCATCTCCGGAATTCCACAGAAGACAGTAGTATGGACAGCAAACAGACATAACCCTGTCGTAACCGGAAATAGCACTTTGCTCCTAACTACAGATGGTAGGCTTCTCTTGCTAGCAGGACAACAGAAGAACAGGTCCGTGCTCAGTCTCGATAATACCTCAGAATCCATTGCTTCAGCTTCCATGCTCGATACGGGGGATTTCGTGCTTTATAATTCTGTTCAGAAAATCATATGGCGGAGTTTTAATAACCCAACAAATTCCCTTTTACCCGGTCAGCCTCTGCTAGCCGCAAAGCAACAGGAGCTCATCTCTAGCTCTTCAGAAACTGATGATTCAAAAGGAAATTTCCTTCTGAAGATGCAATTAGACGGTTACCTTTTGCTGTATCCAGTGGGTACTCCATACAGTCAACCATATGCTTACTGGCAACCGAAAGATACTTCTGGATTGGGTGATGCCTCAAACCTAACTCTCGATTCCGAAGGCCGTCTCAAATTGAGTAATTCAACTTTCACCAAGGACATTTTTCCTGGAGCAAATTCCAATGCTGCAGGAAAAATTTATCTTGCAAAAGTTGATGTTGATGGTATCTTTCGATTGTATTCTCACTCGATAAATCAAGGAGGGACCAGCCGGAGCAAGGAATGGGTATCTTTAAGTGATAAATGTGCTCCCAAAGGTGTCTGTGGGTTCAACAGCTACTGCATCCTTCAGGGTACTGAACCTCAGTGTGAATGTCTTCCGGGATTTGATCTTGTCAATGGAACAAACAAGAAATTAGGCTGTGTAAGAAGTTCTGCCGTAGAGAGTTGTAAACAATCAAGCGAAGAATATAAATTTGAATCATCTGAAAATATAGAATGGGTGGCTACTCCATATAATATTTCAGATACAGACACAATAGATCAATGCCAAGCTGCCTGCCGAGATGACTGCAAATGTCAAGTAGTATTCTTCGATGGAAGGAATTGTTCAATGCAAAAGCTTCCATTGAGATTGGGAAGAAGAAATGTTAATTTAGACTCAACAATTGCTCTCATCAAAATGAGTAATATTCTTGATGGTGAAAATCCGCCAAAAGGGTTAGTTAAGAAAGTAGTGCCTTGGGACATATTAATCAGTAGTGTCTCGGTTCTTGGCTTTGCTGGGTTAATGTTGGTAATTACTGGTATGCTTATTATCGCAAGAGAAGAGTTCTTGAATACTATTGGTTTCATATCAGAGCAAAAATTTTCAACTAATCGGCCACGAAGCTTTTCCCCGAGCATTTACCTATGCCGAACTGCAGCAAGCAACGAATGATTTCAAGGAGGAGCTGGGCAGAGGAGCATTTGGAAGAGTTTATAAAGGGGTCTTACTCTTGAGCGACAGCAGCCAGAAGGAAGTTGCTGTGAAGGATAGAGAATAATAATGTCTTGGGAGAAGGAGCGGAAAGGGAGTTTTGGACCGAGATGAGAATGATTGGGAGAAAACACACCACCGCAACCTTGTCCATATAATGGGATTCTTTCTGCAGGGAAGTCAGTCTGCTGGTGTATGAATATATGAGCAATGGATCGTTGGCGAGTCTTCTCTTCGAGCAAGAAAAGAGGCCAAGCTTCAGCCAAAGAATTGGAATTGCTTCGGATGTTGCCAGGGGAATTCTTTATTTGCACGAAGAGTGTGAGACACATATCATCCACTGTGATATCAAGCGGCAAAACATACTCATGGACAAGCACTGGCGAGCAAGAATTTCAGACTTTGGTCTGGCAAAGCTCTTAAACTATGAGCAGACTAAAACCTATACCGGAATCAGAGGAAGCAAAGCTTATGCAGTACCAGCATGGCACAAAAATCTGCAGTCACAGTTAATTCTGATGTTTATAGCTATGGAATCGTGTTGTTAGAGATTCTATGCTGTCCAAGGAGCGCCAAGTTGAACCTTCCTGAAGATGAAATAGTTCTCGAGTATTTGGCATATGCTTGTTTTGAAACGGGAGACCTGCAGAAACTAGTGGGGGATGGGGATATTGACAAAAGAAAACTGGAGAGGATGATCAAAATAGCAATCTGGGGCATCCAAGATGAGCCATCTTTAAGACCATCGATGAAGAAAGTTCTGTTAATGTTGGAAGGGACTATTGATATACCCACTCCTCCTAGTCCTACTTCTGTTTTAAGTACCATTTAGCCAAAAAACTCAAGCAATGCATTCTCTCTCTCCATAATTTCTTTTAGAGATTAATTTCTACAGTTTCCTGGCGCTACTTTTGTTTTGTATCCTTCAACAATGAATAAATTAATGCATTCTTGTTTAATTCTCTCCTAAACCTCCAGTACTCTTCTAGTTTAGTTGTTTATTGTTATCAAAGTAAAAAAAATCTTATTACTTTAAGGAAATGGGAAACAGTACTCTCGGAATTGCACTTGACTCCTCCCTTCATACGAGAACTCACATTACTGGTTGGGTCTTGTCTTAGTGGCAAGCACGCTGGTATTTACTGACTGAGGTTTCGAGTTCGAATCTTCTTATCAGCACAGTGGAACTGTGCCCCCTTAAAAAATCCTTTGGGATTTTTGGGGTATGGGGCCGCTTGACGGTGGGGCCATTCACCTAAAAAAGTTTACCCTATCTTAGTTTTAGAGCCCCCAGGGGCACAGCCTAGTGGTAAGTGGCCCGACGTCGCGGGTTTGCCCCCTTAAAAAATCCTTTGGGGTTTCTGGGGTATGGGGCCGCTTGACGGTGGGGCCAGTCACCTAAAAAAGTTTACCCTACCTTAGTTTTAGAGCCCCCAGGGGCACAACCTAGTGGTAAGTGGTGCGGTGATTGGGGTCTCACCACCCCGACGTCGCGGGTTCGACACCGGACACACTCCACTTCGGTGGTAGGTTCCAGGTGCGTATCCCGTTGGTCCTCTCCCGCACAGGGCTGCTACTAGGACATATCCCTCGATTTACAACCTGTCTAGTCAAGGGGCCTCTGACACAGGTGGGGGGTTCGCCCAATGAGGGTCTCGGCCTTAGGGACTTCCCCTTACCCAAGAACTCACATTATAATGTAGACCAGAAAGGTACTTAAAACACTGAAGAAAAGGCCAAAAAGAAAAAGGTAGTTTATGAATAGTGTTACCTCATGACTAAAGTCACTTATAATATCTGATTTTTTTTAGTCAAATTAATATATATATATATATATTATTCATAAGCTGTCAAAATGATACTTTCGATCACTTGATGATAATTTTTCAGTCAAATTAATATACATACTATTTATGAGTTACCAAATTAGTATCAAAAACAAGGAAATTTTGATCAAAAAATTAAGTTTTTTGTCCGAAAATTGCTGTCAGGTGAATAAACGATTACTAATTTAGTTGAAAATAGTTTTTTGTCGGGAAAGTATTACTTTGATAGCTTGTAAATGATATGAATACTAATTTAGTTGAAAAAAAGATTAGATGTTATAATTAACTTTAACTAAAAGATATGATATCACTATAATTAATCTCCATACTAATAAATAGTTCATGTAGAAAAGAAAGTGTCTTCTGCAGAATTTTCTGTTGAACTAATAATACAAAAAGAAAGTGGGAATGAAATTTCTAATCTTAGAAAGTGGAATGAATTTGCCTGGTAGCTTCGTTCTAAATTTCTAAACCATCTTTCTTTTAATGGGCTAAGACGATGGACTATTGGTGAATTTTAGCATGAAGTTCATCGGCCAACTATATTTACATTGACGTTGACCCAAGTCTTCTCATGAATTGTTTAGGGAAAATGCAATGAACTGAAAATTATGTGGAATGAAAAAAGAAGAAGACGATTGTGTAGTTAATTAATTGCAGGGAACTCTAGAATTTTCCTGTTGATTCATTTTCAGTAGTATGTTTTTGCGACTTTTATGCTAGAGTGAGAAGAAGATTTTGACCAAGACTGACTTTTGGAGTCAAGTTTTTTATCAATTTTTTTTAAAAAATTTAATAACTTTAAAAAAATTTGATTGAAATAATTTGATTTTTTGAATTTTACAATATCAAAACTTAATTAAAAAAAATTCAAATCCTCAAGGACAACTCAAAAAAAAAAAATCAATTTTAGATGAAGTGTGTATATATATATATATATATATATATATGAAAATGCTATTATGGGTTACGGAACTCAAAATAATTTGAGCTTCTGTTAAATCTTTAACGGTCAACTATTTTTTTGATCGTCAGAGACTTAACTGAGCTCCTTAACCCATAATAACATTTCTGTATATATATATATATATATATAATATAATATAATAATCAATAAAAACGAAATACTCGAATTAACTAATTATCCATAAAGCAAGCCAAAGCCAAACCGCGTGGCACACTTTTGGCAAATTTCATTTGCTTTCTATTTAAAGCACGATGATAAGAAGAAAAGCTTAAAAAAAAAAAGAAAAAGAAAATGATTAAGCAATCTCTCCTCATGGGTTCTTTGGCTAATAATTTTCTGTTCTTTACACTTGTATCCCGATTACGTAATGCAGTAGCCCAAGAAACACCACCCCATATTACGCTAGGACCATCTCTCTCTCCCACAGGCTCTAGGAACTCATGGCCATCGAGCAGAGAACTATATGCTTTCGGGTTCTACCCTCGGCACATGGGCTACATAGTTGGGGTATTCATTGCCGAGTTTCAGACAGGAAAGTTGTGTGGATAGCCTACAACGATGATCCTATCTTCCCCAGCAATAGTACCTTGTCCTTAAATAGGGATTGGATGCTGGTCCTGCAAAGGGTAAAATTGCAGGACATTCTTGTTGCTGATACTGGTGACTCCATTGCTGGAGCTTCGATGCAAGATTTTGGAAATTTTGTGCTCTATAATTCTGCTGGGAATATCACATGGCAGAGTTTTGAGAACCCAAATATTGGTCTTTTACCTGGTCAGCAACTCCATGCTGAACAAGAGCTGATTTCTAGTGCTTCAGAAACTGATTATTCAAGGGGAATTTTCCGACTCCTCATGCAACTAGATGGCTACCTTATCCAGTACCCAGCAGACACTCCTAACACTCCCGAGTGTGCATATTGGCATCCAGAAAACACGCCTGGACTGGGCCGGAATGCAAGCCTAAATCTTGACGGGGACTGCCATCTTTATTTGTTTAATTCAACGATGATGGTTAACTGTAGGAGGACGCCCGATAGAAAGACTTTATCTTGCAAAGTTGATGTTGATGGCATTTTTCGAATGTATTCATATAACTTAGTTCTTCAAGCCAAGGCAATTGGTCTCTAGAGTAAGAATCTTCAAGTGACAGATGTGCTCCCAAAGGCATATGTGGGTTCGACAGCTATTTTTCTCAGGAGGGTTCGGTAGCCGATTGCAGGTGTCTTCCAGGATTTGATTTTACCAATCAAGCAGAGAGGAGATTGGGCTGCGTAAGAAATTTTAAGACTGAGAGTCGTAATAAACAAGAAGATGGAAATGCCAATTATATCATCAGAACATTGGAAAACCGGGAATGGGAAGACAATACATATTCTACTGAGGAGACAATTACTACGAGAGAAGGTCGTCGAAAGGCATGTGAAGAAGACTGCAATTGTGAAATGGCAATCTTCAAAAGTAGCACATGCACAAAGCAATGGCTCCCGTTGCGATTCGGAAAACTCTCGAGGGAAGTAAATGTTGCTTTCATCAAAACCAACACCCTTCAGTCCTCAAGTCATTGATCAACCAAAGGAAGAAATTCGTTAAGACATCCTAAAAATAAGTATCTTGCTTCTTGGCATTGCTGTTGTAATCATGGCCGTTTCTGGAGTCCTCATTAACAGAAATCGAGTATGGGACTATAAGACATCCCTCAAGACAGAAAGGTTGATTTGATCGACGATGTAGCTCCACCAGTATTTACCCATGCAGAATTACAAGTAGCACGCAATGACTTCAACGAGGAGCTTGGGAGAGGTGCGTTTGGCACAGTTTACACGGGTTTTAAAAGATAGTCACAGGGAATTGGCCATCAAGAAACTAGAGAAAGTTTTAGCTGAAGGTGAAATTGAATTCCAGAATGAGATCAACGTGATTGGCAAAACACATCATCGAAATCTCGTCCATCTGCTCGGTTATTGCCTTGAAGGTCGAAAGAGGGTTCTGGTGTATGAATATATGAGGAATGGATCACTGGCAAATTTACTCTTCAGCCAACAGAACAAACCAAACTGGGAAGAAAGAATTGGAATTGCTACGGATGTTGTAAGGGGCATTCTTTATTTACATGAAGAATGTGAGACTCAGATCATCCACTGTGACATCAAACCCCAAAACATACTCATGGACAAGCAATGGCGTGCAAAGATTTCAGATTTTGGAATGGCAAAGCTACTAAAGCATGACCAGACTAGAACCTATACCAGACTCAGAGGAACAAGAGGCTACGTTGCACCAGAGTGGCACCGCAGACAGGCTGTGACCGTCAAAGCAGATGTTTACAGCTTTGGAATAGTGTTGTTCAAGATTGTATGTTGTCGAGAGAGTCTGGACTTAAGCCTTCCTGAAAATGAAGCAATTATTGAGAAATGGGTTTGGGATTGTTTTGATGGTGGGGAGCTACACAAATTAGCAGGAGATGAGCAAGTTGACAAAAGAAAATTAGAGAGAATGATCCAAAATAGGAATATGGTGCATCCAAGATGAGCCATCATTCAGGCCATCAATGAACAAAGTGCAGTTGATGCTTGAAGGTACTGTAGATATCCCAAAACCTCCTAGCCCATTTCTGTCCGAAGTACCATGTAACTATTGCAATTTTTTTTTTTCTTTGGTTAAAGAAATTCAACACTGAATATGGGACTGTATATGGGAAGATTTATGACTTCTTGTTTACTGGTAATCAATAAAAGCATATTTGGGATGGTCATCTTTTATGGACTTCATTGGTGTACACTGTGAGCAAAGTTGCCTTCTATACCATCAAGCTTGAAAATTCTACCAGTACTGATATGTCATAGAAGAACTCTTCATAGTTCAACAAAAATAAGTGTCCATTTAAAGGTAGTTTTCACTTCCTGCTTATAAATTAGTACTCACTAAAGTTATCCAGAGACTAATAGAGGGCACAGACCGGGATGACCAGCAAAATAGTTCATCTATAATTGAAATTTGTGTTCAAACTTCAAACTATGAGAGTATAACAAGATACAGTACAATAAATATTAGTGCCCTAAAAATTCTAGGTCAAATTCCAGGATGAACCAGTTTTCAAATGTCTGAAGAACTCTCTTCCCTTTACCAACCTTCATCCTCACATATTACTCTAACATGGATAAAACGTTTCTGAATTTCTTCCACTTTGGCTCTTATTTTCATTTCTTTTTTATTTCTAATGTGTGTTGTTTATGTGTGCAAGCAAGACAGAGAACTGAAATTGGCAAACTGAGCTCAGAATGATTTGAAGGCACTAGGCAGAACCATAAAACAATTGAACAGTGTTTCTCTCAATATAAAGAGAATTAACATCAGGCAATATCATAATTAGTTAACACTACAAGAAAGTGACAAATCTATTTACTGTGCATCTAAGCAATAGGTTGTACTCCCATGGCAATCACAGTAAGAGAGCATGCTTGTATCTAATTGTAGAACAACAGGTACATACCCCTCGGTTGAATGAGGGTAGTCCCATGAATCTTGCAGCTGCCTTAAAGTCATTGGCTCCTTAATACTCTATCAAGTGCGTCAAACACACTCTGCAAAGTAACTTCCTCCACAATCACAACCTTGTCCCTTGATTTGGAACCAGAACCTATAGAAACCTGCCTCCTTTTGACCCCAATCACCTGTTTGCAAAGAAAATTGAGTTTATTATTATCAGCCTCCGAACAATAACAAATCCATCTTTCATAAAACACTGCAAAGACAAATAATAGAATGACAAATGAAAAAGAAAATTTCAGTCCCAGAAAGCATCTCCTCATAAACATTCCATAATATCAAGCCAAAGAAACTGAAACAAATTACATAGGATTAGTACGTAGCCATTCCATAGGCTCTAAATTAGGTTGAAAAAGAGAACTTCAAGGTAATGGCAGTTTCCAAAATATTTATTTGAAAGAGAAAACTTGAAACGATATAAACTTTTGTAGATAGATCAAATTGAAGGAATTACTGAGCTAATATAATCGAGAAGTGCAGCGTTAGCTTCACCATCCTTCGCCGGTGCATCAATTTGTACTCCTAATGCTTCGTCACTCATATCTGTAGTCTTTATTTCTAGGGGGAAAAAAATAGTGAAAGGAAAAACCTAATTTTCCGTACAGTTACATATATGCATATATGAAAGAGAGCCAGAAAGGACCAGAGATGGCGGCGAGCTTAGAGCCGGGCTTGGCGTGGATGGTGATGGCCACGGAGCTGGGAGGAACGGATCGAATGCAAGCCGGGAATTTACTCTGAGAAGTTGAACGGGACTGCGTTGACTCGGTTGAATTGACTTTAGTCTTGCCTTTCTTACTTGGTGCCATCGGCCCGTTAAGCGTTAAACCAACCTCGGATGACCACTGAGTTCATTAAATTCTGGGTCCCGGGTTGCGAAAGTCGGGAAAAGGGAGTTCTAGCCGATCAATCTAATTGAGCATAAAAAAAATGTCATTGGCTAAGAAAATCAAAATTATACAAATACCTACAAAATTATTATTATTATTATAATCAAAGTGCCCATAATTTGTTTTTTCTTATTAGATAAATTCCCCCAATTACATGTGTTCTACTGAAAATAACATCATATGGAAACAGTTACCCAACTACGTAGTATTTAACTAGGAGAATGGGGAAGTGGTACTTCCATGATTCCTTCCAACATGAGGACAACATCTTTGATTGAGGGTCGCAGGTTGGGGTTTGCTTGGATGCAATTCAGTCCCAGCTTCACCATCCTCTCCAAAGAATCCATGTCTGCGTCTTCATTTCCAATAAGCTCTTTGAGTTCTTTGGTCACAAAACACTCGTAAGCCCACGAAGAAAATTCTTTAGCACTCAGAACATTGCATTCGGTATTACTGGTACAGCATATCATCTCCAACAGCAAAAATCCATAGTCGTGGACATCTACCTTCTTGGAAACACCAGGATTACTCTGCCATTCGGGTGCCTTATAACGCCTTTTTTCTCTTTCCTTTGCCAGATTTTCTTCTTGATTTGGCATTTGAAGTTTTGCAGAGAAGAGATTGGAAATTTTAGCAGTCCAATTGTCATCCAATAGTATGTTCTGGGGCTCAATGTTGCAATGGATTATTGTAGCATCACATTCTTCGTGCAAGTAATGAATACCATTGGCCACGTCCATTGCAATTCCCTTTCTCTGTTCCCAGGTAGGCCGAGTTTCTATGTGGTATAGGATTTCGGCAAGGGATCTGTTTTTCATGAACTGATAAACAAGAAGTTTTTTAGCTCCCTGTGTGCAAAAACCCAACAACTGAAGAACATTCCTATGGTAAATTCTCCCCATGGTAGTCATTTCTGCCTCAAAATCTCTTTCTCCTACCTCAGGATTTTCGAGTCTTGCCACTGCAACTTTTCTGTTGCTCTCGTATATGATTCCTTCGTAGACCTTCCAATGTGAATTACTTCTTATCTCATGCTTGAATCCATCTGTGGCTTTCTCAAGCTCACTGTAAGAAAATGATTGAAGTGTGAACTCTTTGTTCTGTCCTAAATTTTCCATCTCCTGCAGCTTTTGATATTTCCGGGCTCTTTTTCTCTCTAACAAGAAAGCAAAGGCTGCAAGCATTGTAAACAAAAAGGCAACAGTTGCTAATGGAGGTGTCAGAATCAGAATTATCTTCCTCTTCCTTCTACCCGAGTCTCCATTGTTATCAGTGTTTTTGTAATCCATTGGGTCTAGAGTTCTGTTACTTTGCTTTATGAAAATGCTTGACTGGAAACTTGAATTTATTGTTGCATAAAGAATTGGAGGAGTGAATTTGTTGCAAATCCCACCATCATGTTGAGCAGCAAAGCAGTTACAATCAGTGAAGCAAGATTTCTGACAATCCTCCGGAACAGCTTTGATTACAGAATATGGGTAGTTCCCAATTATCATGGTGTCCATTTGAGTGATGTTGTAGGGACTTGGAGATCCATTTCTTCCACAAAACCTTTCATAAGTGAAGTTTCGGTAGCATCCCAGATATTTCTTTTCTGGATCAATTTGGACAAAGCCCGGAAAACAGAAGCAATTGTCGTCAGCGCTGCTATTGCTGGAGCAGTAGCTATTAGCACCACAGTGACCTCTAACTTGGCACTGATTGTCTAATGCTGACCACCTGGTCGTCTTCATATATGAATTATCATTTTCTCCAAAAACGTGCAAGTAGAGTCTAAAAATGCCATCAGTATCAAAAGTTGCCCTGTATATTCTTCTCGCGTTCCCTGTAGGACCAGAGCTTTTATATATTGTTTTGTTCTGCGCTTGATCAGAGGCAGAATTCAGGTATAGCTGGCCGTCTGCCGATAGAGTAAGCTTTTGGAATGATGACAAACCGGTAGACCAATAAGAATCTAGGGGTCCCTGAGCAGTGTCTATCGGATATGCTACGAGGTTTCCATCTTTCTGAAAATTCAATGTAAATCTTCCGCTTGATCTATTTGAAATAGATACACTGGAGACTAAACTAGTTCCAGAGGACATGGACTGACCCGGTAATATGGTGTCAGTAGGATAATCAAAACTCTGCCAAATCACATAATCAGTTGTATTATAGATCACAAAATTACCAGAATCAAGCAAAGAGGCAAAAGCCACAGCTGTGACGTCTCCGAATAATTCTGTCAATTGTGTTTTGCTCCGAATCAGAAACCGGCCTTCTTGGGTGAACTCAAGAGAGGCATCTGAAGGGATTGGTGGAATATCTCTGCCCCAAGTCCACGTCACAATTGTTTCATTTGGACTTCGATTTAACCATATGCCTAATGAAAACCCACTGCCCTTTTTGTAGAAACCAAATGCAAAATTGCCTGAAGGAGACAGCCACGGAGAATTCCCAGGGCTGAGCTTGGAACCTAAAGTAACATTTACAACCTGTGTATGAGAATTTCCAATATAAACTGATAATAGAAACGATAACAAAGTGATCAATAACTTTGCCATTGCAGGAGTCCAAGAAGAGGCAAAGTCAAGAGATATTTTGGGGAGAAAATGCAACAATATGCCAAAAAAAAAAAAAATCCTACAAAACTTTAATAGGATTCAGCAAACAGAAAAGAAGAATAGGCAACCAAGACACGTTATTAGGTAAGAGTCCTTGTCGCTGATCCGGTATATAGTACAGTACAAGCTAGAAACAAATTGTTTTTATAAAGATGTATGTACACCATTTCATTATGATATTTTTCTTGATTGACTTGTAAGTCTTCCTCGCAGAAATTGGAAGAATTCTTGTACATTATTATTACTTGGAAAGTCTCGTGGATTATTAGGAAATATCAACCCCTTTCTCAGAAGCTTCCCCGTAAGCAATGAACAAAGCATTTTCCATGAACACCATTTCGATGGATGATTTTCCTCAGTGAATTTTTTTGAGATTGACTTGTAAGTCTTCCTGCCAGTACACAAAACCTTTAGGATTAGGGAAGTATTTTCTCAGAAGATTCTCTGAAAACAACTCCTGCACCGCGTTTTGAGAACCATGGACACTGCATTAATATTGGTCCTTTCTTTTTTCTATTAAATTCACCAATTTCATTTGAAGATCACATGGCTTCTCTAGCTGCAATTTTCTTTTTACACTTGCTCTTTGTTGTAAGTTTTGAGGCCACAAGTGCTCAACAACAGAGTGAGCAAAGTCGGATAAAACTAGGTTCCACGCTATATCCTGAAGGTCAAAAAACCGCTTGGTTCTCCGCTTCAAGAAGGTTTGCATTTGGATTTTTCCCAGAAGGAGATCTTTACCGAGTTGGGATTTATATATCTGGGGGTCCCAAGAATGTTACCGCGGTTGTATGGACAGCAAATCCAGATAAACCACCAGTATCATCCTCTGCAACTGTTCAGTTTGTCAATGGAAAGTTCCAGTTGGTGGTGCCAGATGGACAATCTCAATCTATTACTGATTCCTCCGATTCCTCCGACATCGATACTGCTTCCATGCTGGACAATGGAAACTTTGTTCTTTACAATATAAAAGGGGAAATAATCTGGCAGAGTTTCCATTTCCCTACTGATTCAATTCTACAAGGCCAAGTGCTTCAAAGTGGACGTGAACTGGTTTCAAGTACATCTCCTAAGAATCACTTACGGGGGAGATTTCGTCTGAAAATGCAATTGGATGGAAATGTCGTGGCATATCCCGTGAACACGAAAGATGATTCCACAGACGCATATTTGGTTTACACTCCATCAATCTACAGAGGCAACGATTATGAGCTGCAGCTTAATGATACAGGATTACTTCTTGTGAATCTCGAGAAATATGATTCCAAAGTATTGACCCCAGTTCCAATTACTACAAATAAAAATGCTACCCTTCATGTGGCCAGACTTGACTACGACGGGAACTTCCGATTGTATTCATACCTCTTTGAAGCTGACGGCAGAGCCAACGCCAAGATCAAAGCATATGAAGCAATTTCTGATCTCTGTCTCGTGAAAGGTTTCTGTGGATATAACAGCTACTGCTCCAGGATTAACGAGGAACCACGCTGTAGTTGTATACCAGAGTTCGAGCCAACAGACCACAATGATAGTTTCAGTGGTTGTGAGAGGAGCATCGAGAACCACGAATGCATCAATGGCAAGGAAGCGACAACCAATATTACAAGCTTAGAATTATTCTGGGGGGATTATCCTTATTATGTAACATCCATGTCTGAGAGACAGGATTGTGGTCGGTTATGCTCCGAAGACTGTGATTGTGATGCTGCTTTATATGTTGACGGTATTTGTCGCAAATATAAGCTTCCGCTCAAGTATATAAGAGATCCTAATGTTAGCCGGACGACTTCTTCCAGCACTTCTTTTGCTTTCCTCAAATTAACTGGCGTTAATTTTACAAGTAGTAATCCTAATCCAGAGAAGCCTCCATGGGTGACAATACTGACGTTAAGTCTAGCATTTGTCACATATTCCTGCATAGCCCTCGGAATCTTCATCGTTCTCATGTTCAGATTGCATATAACCAAGTACAGGAAGCAGCTAATAGACAGACGAAAGCCAAACTTATTAACAGATGAATTTACCCTTCGAAAGTGCACCTACAATGACTTGAAGAAGGCTACTAATGGATTTAAAGAAGAATTAGGGAAAGGAGCTTTCGGAGCAGTTTTCAAAGGAACTTTTGACAAGGGTAAGACCTTTGTGGCTGTTAAGAAACTGGAGAAGGTCGTCGAAGAGGGTGAAAGAGAGTTCCGGGCAGAGATGCGGGCGATTGGGAGAACTCGTCACAGGAATTTGGTTCGCTTGGTGGGATACTGTATTGAGGGATCCAAAAGGCTATTGGTTTACGAATTTATGACCCACGGATCACTTGCGGATCACCTCAATCGGGCCAAAACCCGTCCGAATTGGAAAGAAAGAGAAAGGATAGCATTGGATGTTGCCAGAGGTATACTATACCTTCACGAAGAATGTGAAGCCCCAATCATACATTGTGACATAAAGCCTCAGAATATTTTGCTTGATAAATTTCGGACAGCAAAAATATCGGATTTTGGTTTGGCGAAGTTTCTGATGCCAGATCAGACAAGAACCTTGACCGGTGCGAGAGGTACGAGAGGATACATGGCACCGGAATGGGACAGAAGGGATTTCGCCATATCTCTGAAGGTCGATATTTACAGTTTTGGGATTGTTTTGCTCGAAATCATCTGCTGCAGAAGATACCTGGAAGTGAATATAGCAACCCCAAAGGCAACTCTGCTTCCGGTTTGGGCCTACGAGTGCTTTGCTTCTGGGAATCTGGACATACTTGTCAATGGCGGAGACGTAGACAAGAAGACCTTTGAGAGAATGGTTGCGGTGGCCTTATGGTGCATTCAGGAGGAACCAACTCTTCGTTTTCCTATGAAGACGGTGGTTCTAATGCTGGAGGGGACCATTGATGTGCCTATTCCGCCATGTCCAACAGTAAAATCGAGCTACAACTCCATCCCCACCTCCACCTCTCAAGATTGAATTGGCTTGGAGCCGCTACCAGATTTTCATTGTATTTGAATCAAATATTTACAATGGTGTTTTTTTTCCTTATCCGGTATTTGGGTTATTTTTGGCCCAATTAATGTAATATTTGTATTATAGTGACTTGAAGTTACTATCTGGGCTGCGGTATCCTAATTCCATTTCGTCCCTTACACATTTATATAAATATATATATATATATGTCATTTTATACATCATTTCTTAATTATATTAATAAAAATTTTATTTATATTTTTTAATTATTATTTTTTTTAATGTTTTTTATATATCAAAATCTAAAAAGATAAACTCTAAAGAAACTTGATTATATATTGACATATATTAAATTTATATGAATATAATAAGGATAATACATAAATGTGTAATAGAATATCTCAAACCTTTTATCACTTGAATAATTTATAACATATCATAGAAAGAATGTTTATTTTTATTTTGTTTTTTTTATGTTTTTTTTTTTACACCTTACTCATTTTCTAAACCTCTCTATACCTCCATATCTCAAGAATCAATAATAGTTTTACACCTATCGAATTTAAAATTTCTCGATTTCAAATACTACTACTACCATTAAAGTAAACAAAATTTATTTTGACTTTATGATTTACACCGTTGAATGTCTCTTTTTCTAATATATATATATATATATATATATATAGAATAAGTAAATAGTACTTAATTTAAAATTTACTAAAATTCTTGTTAAAACAATTTATGTCTTAATATCTCACTAATCTCTACATTAATTACAATCTATACAATTGAATGTTCTGATCTTTATTTTAGGATATATAAAATTAAATATTCACTTTTATTAATTAATATGAATAATAGTAAGAAAAGTAATAAAGTTTGCATAACGTTGGTTGTTAAGTTTACAGTTACAAAAAACAATAAAACTTACTATACATTTATGGTATTTTGGAGATAAACATATGCTGACTCATCGGATAATATGAGTCCTTAATCATTATTTTATGTGCATTAAGGAATAATATACATATCTACTAAAATATTCCTAATTATTTTTTACAATTGTAAGGAAAAAATTAAATGGAGAGTATAATAATTAATTATTAATAATTAAAAATAACTTATATTATAAAATAAAAAATAAAGAATACTTATATTATGAGATGCATATAATATTTAAATTAAAGTTCACCCATCAATCTCATTAATTTTAGAGTTTCGTAGTAAATTAGAATTTATAAATTAAAAGCAGTGGTGGATTTAAGAGGATGGGGGGGTCTATGGACCCTCCGTATTTTTGGAATTTGTTTTAGTATATATACACATTATGTTATTTTATGATAAAATTAATTCATATAGTTTTAAAATTTTTTATTAATATATTATATATTATTTTGACGTATGATTAAAAGATTTATTATTAGACACCTCTCAATTTCTTTTTAAAAATTTATTAATCATTATTCAATTAAATTTTAAAGAAGGTTTGAACTTATTAAAACTTTTTTCCTTATTATATCTTATTATGAATTAAAAATATGTAAGACCTTACCACAAAAAATCCAAACAAATAAAGATAAAAAAAGAAATTGATTACAACAAAAGTAATAAAGTAAAAAAAAAATCTATTTAAATGTGTTTAACTAATAAAAAATATAATTGATTGGGTCATTGTGGGATAAACTCTTTAAAAGTTTATGTGATAGACATACTTCAAAGTTAGCATTTTTAAAAAAACATATATTATAATTTTCTAATAAGTTTATTTGTGAATTTTTTAATTATAATTATGATCTCTTTTTTTCGTATCCTAGATCTGCGGTGAATATATGTATAGAATGACCCCTTCTGATGATCAATTATTTATTTTTCTTAATGAGAATGACAAGATAGAATTATAAATCTTTAAATATATGAAATTATTAATTAAATTTTATATAAAAAAAATGTTTCATTTTAGAAATGACATTTCACCTGTTTAGTCTCACGCTTTGGACCAAACTATTGATGCTTTGTGTTTCTTTTTTGAAGCTGTGTTTCTTTTCAGCTAATGGTCCCTCGTTAATTTAACGGTAAACTTTGATCTAAGCCACCATCGTCTGACGATTCAATGGGAGAGATGCTCATGTGACCTGCACGTGCCAAAATTTAAAGGGTAATTTGGGCAATTTACTCAGAAAAAAAAAAATTAAGAGAAATCCATCCTTGTCATTCTTAGGATCAACGTAAACAAAAAAAATATATATATATATCGCTCAACCTCCCTTCTCCTGAACGAACACAAAGTCACAAACCTTAAAAAAGAAGCTTTTAAGAATCGGCAAAAAGAGATCATCAACCCTTTTGAAGGTTGAGGTTGTCGCCACTGCAATGAAGAAGATGACTAAAAAAGCTCGTTCAGGTAGGTCTTGTGTTGTCATTTTTTGCCTTTGAGTTTACGTTGCTGTTGTTTTATGATGGAGTTTAGTTATTGCATGCTTTTGATGATGAAAAGGTTGCCGTGGTGGTCTTGTACTCGAAGTCGTATGTGACTTTTGGTACCAAAATGGTTGGATTTTTTTGCTGGCTTACACAAACAAACGCTATTCTTTTTACTCCCTTTTTTTTGTTATAAAAATAGATTCTTTAAATTTTAAATATACCAGGTCAAAGTTTAACATGAAAGTGCATTTTGGAGGTCAGTTAACAGGGGCAACGTTGTCTATGTATGTTGGTAGGAAAAATTGTACTACTGGAAGGCTGACTTAGTGGATGCAGGCTTTTATGAGTGGAAGTTGTTATTGTGTGAAGATGACTTGGATAATCATAAAATGGTGCATTTAGGAGATGGTTTTAGCCTTGGACCGGTTTCCATCTTAAGCTTGAATCAGAAAATGTCATTTCCCAGAGCCAACATCGGTTCTTCATTCACTGTAGGGAGTAACAAAGGTGAAGATAAGACCAATGATGAGTGTATTGGGTCAATGTGTGTTCCTCTTGAAGTGGTGCGAAGTTCTAGACGCTGCAAAAACACGGGAGGGAAGAAAGAGACTGCATCAATTGGAGTTAAGTTGACTATAAAGGTGCTGCAACCGTGGGTCCAAGTGCGGCATCGATGATGTAGGCGCTGCAAAGGCCAGTAGTATATTGCAGTGTCGAGATGACGATCTTGGCTCGATATGGGTTCCCAGAGATATGATGCTGGCTAGTGAGAAGGGTAAGCAAAAGGCAAGGGTTTCACCTTTTGGCAAAGTACAAAGAAAACGCAAAATAGAAAGTGAGGAAAATGAGCAAATTGACATTGAGACTTCAGAATGTGAGGTACTAGAAAAGTTTTTTTGATAGACTTCGTATTAATCCAACAATTGTAAGAAATTGCATTGAAGGAACAGGTTGTAAAGAAGATGATATTCATGAAACTGTTAGAATTGGACACTGAAGTGGCCCGAGAAAATAGTGGGCAAGAATCTCATAACAGTGGTGGAGGACCAGAACCCATTGTGTCAGACCAAGCCCAACAAAAAACTGAAAAAAACAAACACATGGACCAGTCCGGTGAAACTTTAGTTCAGCAGGTCAGTGACACATATGTTGACCAGCCTCACCAATGGGAGATTGCCCAAAAATTGGATGCTAAACAGCAAAGAGAATGGAAAAAGTGCTTAGAGATTCAACCGTGTGAGGGGAAAAAATATTGCAGAACAAAAAGAAGGGAATATTTGGCAACTCCAAGTACTGACATTGATTTATGGGAGGAGGTAAAGGCATACAGGACAATAGTGACTATTAGGAGGATTCAGATGATGATTTTGAACCAAATTCAGAAGAATCAGATGATGAAGGGGTTGAAGTGCCCAAGGTCAAAAAATTCGAGAAGTATAAACCTAAAAAGGGCTTAAGTAAGGGTTTTAGGTGTGGACAGGTGCTTACTACCAAAAATGAATTCAAACAAGCTGTTGTTCATCATGGGATTGTTTGGGGCAGACCAATCGAGTACATCAAGAATGATAACCAAATGATCCGAGAAGTTTGTGGGGCTGAAAATTGTGACTGGACAGTTTAAGCATAAAGGATTTTATCAAGCAAGAACAGTTAGCTCCAAGCACGCCAGCAGTCCTTCTGGCCCGGAACTCACCGTTGCAGAACAGTCAAGATTTGTCCAAACTCAATTTTGTTGTTGCAAAAACTCCATTGCGGGATATGGTTCAAGTATATATATATATAGGCATATTTTTGAGAATTAGGATTAGGAAAAAAAAAGGGGCTCCCAAAACTTTCCAATCCGAAGCAGAATGAAAACCAAAACTAAAGGAATAAAGGATTAAACAAGACTATAAAAACAACTAAATTTCATTGAACCATAAAAAACAAGACCATTCCATTCATTAGTAAAACGCAGATAACCCCAGAAAGTCCTGACAACTACATTAGGAATTAAAAACCAACACTATGTCAAGACAATAAACCAAGACAGTAAAGACATTACTATTCTTGGGTAGAATTGCATTCAGACCCTACTGACACTTACATTCAGAGTTCAACGTTACATAAGACAATAAACCAAGCCAATTGAAACCACAAACAAACACTGCATATAAAACTTCTCATTTTTCTTTCATCTTTCAGTTTCATCCTCACTCCTTCGAACCCTCCTTAACAACGCAGGAATGACTATGGGTGACCAAGGGCACATTGGAGGGTCATACCAAGAGAAAAACCCAGAATACCCTGGTAACTGCAACCACCAAATTACCCATTATGCAGGAGATCTGGAGATCTACAATAGAACGGGCTCAAGGAAAAAAAAAAAAAAAAAAAAAAACCCCGTAGATTCGACTAACCCCATACTTCTAACACCTAACAAACCTCCTACCTGGGTTTAAATCTATCCTTGAAGTCTTTGATATATTCCGTTCACCACAGTAACACTAAAGTTCTTCGACCATGACTGCAAACAAGAAAACGAGAGAAGAGATTGTCAGAAGCTGCACTTCTCACCGTTGGAGGGGACGGGGTCCTTACTCGTTTCTTTAGTGGTTGATTTGGGTGGGTTATAAATTGCCCAAATTACCCTCCAAATTTTGGCGATGTGCAAGTCACGTGAGCATCACAATTGGGAATATATGAGTTCTTAAGTTCAAGTCTAAATAGAATCTTTTTCGAGACATTTATAACTTTTAAATAAATTAAAATAAAAATATAATATTTAATTTCAGAAGATATAAAAAATGATACTAAATCAGAAGAAATTCTAGGGGTTTCAAGATTTTCTAAGAATTTAGTTATTTCCTTACGTTTGGTGCTGATTACAGGAGAAACATTTTCCTTCTTTGATAAAGTATCATATTTAGTCCCCAAAACTATCAAATTTTTAACCCTTTCAAATTAAAGTAAATTTTACCTTCACTAATAGAAGCGGCAACAAGCAAGCATATCGTGACGATAAGTACTGCTGCTTCAATTCACAATCGGTTGTGTGAATTGTTTGATGGGGAATATAATAGCAGAAGATATGTTCTTGGATTCGCTTCATTCGCAAGATGTTGCAATGATCGGAGACTACATAATAAGATCGAAACTAGGTGGAGGAGGTTCTCTGTCAGCAGTGTTTAAAGCAGAGCACAAAGCAAGTGGAGAAATTGTGGCTCTGAAACAAATTCGAATCTCAAAGCTTACTCGCAGTCTAAGGAATTGCTTGGACTGTGAACGCAACTTCTTGTCCACCGTTACTCACCCTAACGTCATTCGCCTCCTTGATGTTTACGATGTTTGTCTGTTTCTCATAACTGTTATTGTTATTGTTCTTTTGGTTTAATTTTGGCCACAATCCAATTTGTTATGAAGCCGAATGTTAATTGATTTTGATGATTCCAGTTTTTACTGGGTCAATTTGGTTTTTGTTGGCTGCCCATCTTACTGTTCTTTTCAAGATTAGGGTTTCGAATTTCTATCCGCATATTTGTTTTGGATAAGGTTAAAATCTGATTGGAATTTTGTGACCAAAATATTGGTGAGAAATGCCTTCATGCGATGCCCAATATAAATAGACAAGGTAACAAAAGGTGTAAGCCGAAAATGGATCCCATTGTCGTAGTCCTCTTTTGCTAGGAAAGTTTCCAAGCAAAGAGCTGTTCAAATTAACTGGCTATCTTACTCTTCTAACATGATGCTTTCCTGATATTTCTGTCTTAATTAAAAACAAAAGGGAGTTTGTTTTTCCACCTATATTATTTAGCTTATAACGGATTGACATATCTTTTTCTCCGAAGGGTGATGGCTGCATATTCCTCATCCTGGAGTTTTGCTCAGGAGGCAATCTAACCACGTACGTCCAGAATCATGGTAGAGTGTCAGAGTGTACTGTTAAACTATTTATGCAACAACTCGGTAAGTTTCTTCGAGAAACTGTCTCCCTGGAACGTTCTTTTCTTTTTCTCCACATTAGTTACTTATCCGATTGTGCATTTAAGCTGCTGGTTTACAGGTAATGAGATCACACAAAATTGTCCACCGTGACTTGAAGCCAGAGGTATGAATTTCATCTTTCAGCTGCAAGTTCCAGTCTGTTGTTCCAGAAACACATGAATGCATTTTCTTCTTTTCATTCTAGAACACGTATCCATTAAGAATCATCTGGAACCTTTTCTAATTGCCATTCAATATGCACCTCCTCATATTTTCAAGTTCTGAGGTTATTTCCATTTATAAAAAGTGGCCAGATCTCAACGATGAATGAACCTTATTAACGTCTACCTGGTCTCATCTTTAGATTTTTCCTTAAATTCCATTAATTTGGCATGCATTTTAGTCTCTGAAACAATGGTCTGCCCTAGATTATATGGGAAATTCTTATTCTATGAAGCATTGTTTATTCTGCTGAATGCCAGGCTGAAATGAACCGCATTCCACCCTTCCTCTTAAATTTTTGTGGCAGAGAAGAACTTTTTTATGAAAGAAATTTTCAAGGGTCATTGCTGAAGCTAGAATTTCATTGAGCTATTATTTACCATATCTAAATTTTATATTATTTCTCATATTTTGTAATACGAACTGTTTATTTTGATTTCTTAGAATATTCTACTATCTAGCTGTGAGAGTGAACCAGTGCTAAAAATTGCTGATTTTGGTTTCTCAAGGTACTGCTCTGCTTACATGGAATGTCCGCAAATAAAATTTCATTACAAAGCAAATTTATGTATTCCTAATACTTCCAGCATGTCTTCCTGAACAGAATTTTACATCCAGGAAATTTTGCAGAGATGGTGTGCGGGTCCCCATTGTACATGGCTCCTGAAATTCTTCAATTTCAAAGATATGATGAGAAGGTATGCAGCTTGTCTCCATCCTTAATTTGGAGAAACTGTCCCATATTTTGTTTTTAGGAGAAAATTCCCTGCATGTAAGACAAGCACACACACATATGGGCATATGTACATATTTATGCAAAATAATTTTTTCTGGGTCCTTATTCACAGGTTGACATGTGGAGTGTGGGTGCAATTCTCTTCGAACTTCTCAATGGTTACCCTCCTTTCCATGGTAGAAGTAATGTTCAGGTAGAACATTTGGCTAAATAAGAAGTTTCTTCTCAATTTTACGACCTGAATTTTTCCAACTCAAGTTGGTTTCATTCCAGCTTCTAAAAAACATCAAGGAATCTTCATGTCCTCCATTTTGTCCACTGATTCATGATCAGCTGCCCTCCGATTGTATCAGCATGTGTTCTAGACTACTGTCCATCTCTCCAGGTGTGCATTCCTCCGTATATTCAGTACTCAATTGAATCCACTCTGTACTGAGTCGAGTTCATGATTTGCTTGACCCGTGTCTTTGCAGAGAAAAGAATGTCCTTTGAAGAGTTTTATCAGCATGACTTTTTAAGAAAAGAGAAAATGAAGAGATGAAAATCAGTAGTAAATGGTTTTGGAACTTAGGTGTCCTGAATGTATCCTGAATTGTACCATTTACCTTGTACAGTGTCCTGAATTCAAACTCATTTAGACCATTAGATCTTGGTATCTTCCTGTTCCTTTTATGTATGGTAAGATGCTGCATTATAAGTAGTATGTATTTATTTGGATTGGTGGAATTAAATCTTTTAAATTAAGGGGTTATTTTTCTTATTGAATTTTGAATTTCAAAATAATTTAGAAGATAAGATTCCCGTGTATAGGTCATCTAGTCACAACTTGCAACCTAACCAGCCACCAAGATGAAAATTTTATGTATACAATCACTCTCAACTTTTCAAATTCAAATCATAAAAAATAAAAAACATCACTTTTAACAGTGAAAAATTCGCTTCTTGCACTACCATCCAAGGTGTAAATAGCCAGTTTTCTAGGAAATTTTTACAATCTAAATTAATTGAAAAGAAGTTGACCTAGCTACTAGCTCCCAATTTGATGTGGGCACCCAAACTGAAGCAGTGGTCACAGGTCTTGATTTCCAGCACAACGTCAATCTGCATTGCTCATTTTGCACCCAATATCCACTGTTGAACAAGCTTATCAAGTGCCTTGCTTGTGTGACGTTACAAGAACTCAATGGGATTGGCTTGAATCCATTCATGGAGGGATAATTTTCCTTCCACGGTTTTTCCTGTGTTCCACAGGGAAATAGCTTCACACTTTCAAGAATTCGGATGCTCAAGAATTCCTTTTCTATGATTCTCAGTGGTAATTTGTATCCCTCAGAAAACCCACCGAGAAGTGAGTCAGAAATTGCCGTGTAATGTTCTAAAGCTTCACAGAAAAATGCCACAAATGACATCGTTGGAGCTTTGGCAAAATCGAATAGTTCTTCTTCTACAAAAACCACAATTTTGGGAGCCAGTTTTCTCAAACCATTAAAAAATGTCTTCACCTGCAAACTTCCTCTCTGAGGCATGTGGAGTTGGTTCACCATACAATTGGCTATCAGGGTATAACCTTCTTTCACTTGGATCGCATCAAAATCTTCTTCTTTTGTTACCAAGATTTGGTCAAAAAAGAAAGGAAGATTAATCGAATCAGCAAATTCTTGCAGTCTACATCCTGTTTTTTGGATACTAACAGAGCTTCCTCTGTCTGGAATAATAGCTGTTATTCTCAGAGAAGCATCTTCTCTTGCTGCAAGGTCAGCCATCAAAGGAGGCCATTGAATGCCTTCCAAGATGTCAAAATCTATAACATGAATCTCCTGCTCACCTTCCGTAGCTTCCAGGATTGCCTGGTTGGCTGTGAAATGGGCAAATTTCACATAGGGTGAGAGCTCCTGCAGGATTTGGAAGGTGGGCAGGGAATTAGTTTGCCTGCAGGTGGAATTAATCTGATGATCATCGGAAGTAATAATGAGGCACTTTTGGAGAAGGCCTTGAGTGAAATACAAAGCCAACCTATCTAGGGGATTATTATAATTATTGTTGTTATCCCCATCATTTTCTTGATCAGATAGAATATTTTTGAGCCTCATTGCTACTGCTGAAGCAAAATGTACATTTCCAGCTTCAACAGCTTCAGCTCCCATCAGTAGCAGATCTGTTAAACTGCTATCCTCCATGAGTACCTGTTGAATACCCTTCAAATAGGAATCTTTTTGACCAAAAAACTCCACATTTTCTTCCATTACTTGATCCTTGCCACCCTGGTGGACTACTAGCTCCATGCCCTGTGCAGGATTTCCTGCACTATCCTTCTCCTGCAGGAACTCTGGGTAGTCCTCGATGAGAATATCATTGCTCTCCATTTCAAGAGAGTTTTCAAAATCAACATCAAAGTTGCTAATTGAATGATTATTTTGAAAAGAAAATGCCGTTTCAACATCCATACTGATGTTATCATGAAACTCCATGTTTAGTAACCAAAACAAGAAAAGATATCTTACGGGTTACCAGTGATCAAGGACATACTACTTATACAAGAACGTTTCAAACTGGTAGTACTGTACTAGCAAAACCTTCCCAATTGAGAATTAAAAAACTATATCTTTGTGAAGCCAAAAATACAGAATCTCTCCCAAACTTTGACGTGCCTATCCAGCACACACCAAGAAACTTACGATTTATCAATTTTCAACAATCCTTTCACTATTTGTTTTGGATTTTTCTGGGAAGTACTTCTTTAACAAGGGACACCATCGAGCAACACATGATTTAGCACATCAAATTAAGAAACTCTTAATTAATTAAGGATATAATATACCGAAAACTCTTGTACTTACACGGTACACCATGGAAAAAAAATGCCACCCTGATCCCAATTATTGCTTGCTATTGGCAAGTCTTAATTTTGTATTACTCCTGCCAAACATATATGGTTTATGATTTGTGCAGAGCATAGTTGTATGAAATGACGAATAAATTTAATTTGAAAATTATATTAGGTTAATTATGGGCGTAATTAGGGTTTGGCATCAAGAGGTGTGTTCTGAGGAATATTCCAAGCCTATGAAACGTGTATGACTCCTATTTGCTGGGATAAGTGCGACCAATTTGCATGTTACTTTTATAATATTAATAAAAAGAATTAATATTTTATAAAAACAAAAAAAGAACAAAACTTGATGACGAAATCATATAGCTGACAAAGCACATGAAAGAACAAAAGAAAATTATATATTAAAAAAAAAAAGGTGTGTTTTCTACACACCTTTCTGATTTTATCCTTGATTTGATCAAATCATGGTCGGTATTATTTTTTAGAAATGTTTTGAGAGCACAAGTCTAATGAATGTGTAATATACCAACCTATTCCAGAAATGTTTAAGGTATCACAATTCAAGAACCCAAGAGTTCTTGGAGAAAGTTAACTGGGTTAGAAATTTTTCCTCAAGAAGATTGTAAAATTACTATAAATGGCCGTTTCGTTTGACATGCAAAGCAAACCCAAAAATTACTATATATAACAACATATTACTTCAACGCTCTTCCCAGATGAACCCCAAAAAATGTCATATACTTTCCGAAATTTCTATTTTGGCAGTGGCTTCACCAATTAATGGAGTGCTCAAGTGATTCTCTCGATTTTGGAATTTTTCATGTGTGGAAAACAAGCTGCGGGGAGTGCCTCCGATTTTGCTGGCTGATTCAGTGTAGTCTCCCTTCATCACTAAATATAAATCACCAATTGTTATTTTGTAAAAATAAAAATAAAAAAATTTTTAAAATGCCCTCTAATCCTCCTTTAAAAAAATATTTATATTAAAAAAAAAAATCTAAACACTAGATCATTGAAGGGGGGGAAGTCAATGACAATAATAGTCAGTCAGAACCATCAACTGAATTAGAATGTAATAAAAAAGGAATAACTTTTTAAGTCTAATTGCAGTTATTGATTATTCACATAAAAGAAACTTCCATTAAGTTACATATACAATATAGAGAAGGTATGTGTTTAGGAGTTATATACAACACAGTGAAAGCATGTGTGTTTTAAGGCATTCATTTAGCAAAGAATAAAAGCCTCAGAGAAAATTATATGTGACCAGTCAGTCTCTCATTATATATATCCATGCCAGAAAACTGGAGAAAACCTCAAAAGCCCATATAACCAACCTAATTATGGATATGCTGTACAATTTGTATAGCTTCTCAAAGTCATGTGTCTTGATCTTGAACTGGATTTTTTGGCGACTTGCAGCTTTTGTTAAGCAATAGGTATTTCATTTCTTGGTAACCGCGAAGCTCTTCTAATGCATCAGCAGTGGTTTTGGAAGAACCGAGTCCAGAAGATGCAGAATTTATAGAACAAGATGGGTGGGATCCTCCTTGCTTTCCACTGTTCTGTTTAGAATCCCCGATACCTAAACTCATTGAATTACCAGAATCCTGATTGAGGGGAGGTGCTTTCTTCAGCATGCGAACAAGTGCACCAACAGCAGCGTCTCGGGATCTTCTACAACTGAATTCTCCAGGAGAGTCGTGAGGACCAGAAGGATGTCCAGTTTGATCAAATGAGCCAGTTCTGTAAAAATTGATTGCATCAGTCAATTTTTCATTTGACAATAGCGCAACCAGAAGATCAAAGGATAAAACTAGAAATTAATTTAAAACATTTAAATATTGGCAGTAAAAACCTACATTAACCATCCATATTTTCTATACTAATAACATTTAAATATTGACATGATAAAAGGATATAGAATGCTCATCTGAAAAAGAACTCCATGAACATCTTGAAAATGTTCGGGTTTCAAAGAATCCAGCTAACCATATAAACTAAAGAAAACATCCCAAACACAAGGTACATTTTTCGCATCTTTGCCTTCAGTGCAATGTGATTCATAAATAATAAGGTAGAAATCCAAATTGGGGCATCTTGACTTTCCCCTTTCCCATTGACAGTATCCTTACTTTCACCTTATGATTTTTGAGGACATCTTGCTGAACTAGGCAGATACCTAAATTTTATTCCAAAAGTCCCGTGTAGACCATCAATCCCTTTATCTTGCTCACATCGACAAGGATAAGAAACTCTTGCCACAGCATCCAAGCTCTATAACTGTGCATGGTTTAATCCATGGTAATCTCTTAGACAAAATATTTCAAGTTAATCTTTAGTTATTCTCTACAAACATGCCTTACACTCATTAAGTTACAGAAGGAAACCTCAAGCCATTTGCCATGATCAGAAGCTCACCAAATACAAGGTAAGCATTTCTATAAGAGTCAACTTTGCTACAGCAAACCTCCTTACTCTCAAAAAAGAAGAAAACGGTTTTCTAATGGAGAAAATGAAGTAAACACAGCAAAAAACAACTACATCATAATTGAGCTCTGCATTTTCTAATTCTAAGGCATTTTAAAGGATACTAGAACCTAATATACAGTTAATTCAAATGATCTGCAAACTGACTTAATGACCTTAATGACAATTTCATTGTTAAACTCCTACATAACGAATGTAGTTGAAATCTCTCTCATCTAATAATAACAGCCAATTAGAACGTTTAAAAAAAAGGTCCCTCAAATGAAATTGAAAAGCTTAGCAATGAGTACAGGCTACTCAGTCTCAATCATGGAATAAGAAAATGTACTCCCTCCTCAAACTGTATTCAGAAATCACTACATTCTAGAGACTGTATTCACAAATCTATGGCTTTCAAATACTGGTGCCCTAAGCAGTAAATGAACCATTAAGATTACTACCCACATCGCATATTAGAACGTGAAGCTCTGAGCATAACATCCTTAAGACAAGGAAAATGAGGTGGCTTCCACAAGAAAGTACATATGAAGAGGAAAATGACCAAAAAGAATCTCAAGGCTACTTTCAAAATAGCAAGAGCATCCTGTACCCACCTCCTTCAAAACATATAGTAGCCATATAATTAACTATGGGATAAGTATAGGCTGTAAACTGGATAAGTTGGGAATCCATCCTTGTAGTTTCAATCAATAAATCATACATCTAGAAAAGCAAAGAATCTTTCTAATGATAAATATCATGCATCATATTCAGGAAGTTGACGAAATTTGTTGCAGATACGTAGAATCATTTCTACAAGAAAGGGGGGGTCATGGAAGATCAAGTACATCAAGGATATTTACTCCTTTTTCACTTTGGCTAATCAATGACATCAAACTTGGCCATAAGTAGTTAGATTTACAATAAGATGGAAGCAGAATGTAAATATGCAACTGGAGCGAGCCATATCTATAATAACAATTTATTCACTAGTTGAATGTATCCAAGATTCAGGACAAGACTATAATAATCAACACTGCCCAAACATACATCAGCTATACACAAACACAATCGCACTTGCAAATAAGTGAAGACGTAGTGCAGGATGACAACCAATGAAATACCTGCTTCCTGGATCTGTCACATCATCATCATCCACAACAAAGGGGCCAGAAAACTCAGAATCATCATAATCATCTTGAAATGATACCCTGCTAGAGCTTCTAGAAAAGGATTTCTGTGGTGAGCTATTTAAAGATATCTTCGCCCCAGGCGATCTTCCAGCTTCATCTTTCCCGAAGGTGAGCAACTACAGCAGAAAATTTTATTTCTCAGGTAACACAGCTACAATAATTTGTAATGCACCAAATGAGTAACTACCTTATCAACTGTTGAGATAGTGGGAAACAAGTAGGAACGGCCTTCTGTCTTGCTTACACTAGGTTTGGTAGACCTGAGCGGAGGAGATGGAGGCAGCATCTGATTGTTAAACAGCAGAGGAATACCAGAAGGTCGAGTAGCAGGTATACTAACTGGAGCACTTTCACTCCGTAAAAGAACCTTTGATATATTATTGCTTGGAGTATAGGTTGGTGGAGATGGAGAAGGAGAAACAGAAAAGTTGGGAGAGGGCCAATACTCATCATAACCTGCATTCTTCAAGATAACTTGCGCTGGTAAACTTGTAGGAGGGAGACGGTGTGAGTGCCGTTTGGAAAGTGAAGCATGAGACTCAGAATGAGTAGGAGAAGGTGAAGGAATTCCTGAAGGTGGTGATGCTCCATACAGATCATAACTCCAACTGTGACGTCTTCCAAATGGAGAGAAAGAAGGAGAGCCTTGAAGCAGTGCACCAGATGGAAACCTCTTAAGGGGATCAACCATTGGACTACCAACATAATCTGGTATAAGCTGAGGAGACATCGGTGTTGATGGTTCAGAGCTTACATCTGATACAGAAGAACGATACAACACTGAGAGGCAAAGCCTACCACAAGAAGTGTCCACAGGTGTAAATGAAAATCGTTGCATATCTGCTTCTTCTTTATGTGTAAATGGCTCAACAGAAGTGGAAACCTGATGACAAAGTTTATAAGTCCGAATCTGGGGAGATGAAATGAGATCCCGGAAAAGTTTATGTGCAGGCAAAAGCCTAATAGTTACATATAAAGATCTCAATAACAATATTGACTTCTTATACAATGTGTGTGGGCTCGAACAAATTGACCTCTTACTCACATGAGCACCTGCACCAGTATTAACATTTTTCCTACTCTCATACTTCAACACCCATCTCTCAATAATCTTCTCACTCTTAGTCTCATTCCCAAACTCATCCTGACCTGAGTTCCAAAAGGATTTCTCTTTTGATGACAAATTTCTTATAGATCCCCTTTTGGGAGAGGAATTTAAAGGATCCCAATTTCTTGAGTTCTGCACTAAAACCACATCAACAACCATTGGTTCAAGATTACTCTGTCGCCAAAAGTCTATATTTTCTAATGCAGCAGGACAGTCCTTCAGTGCTAGATTAAACCACTTATCCCTTGGCTGAACACTCGAAGAGGAAGAGGACGATGAAGAAGGGGATAACAACCCCTGTTCACTGATATAATTGCGTGATGATACATCAGGGCACCTTGACTCAAGTATTATATGAAGGCTTTTGGCAAAAAATTCAGTTATAATTTGTTCATTTTTTGCCGGCTCTGGGTTAGTACTTCCATGATATGATGCCATAGTATCTATCTCCCCCCAATATAATAAAGAGAAACACCAATATTCAAGGTATCGTCAACAACGCTATCACTAAAGCGTCAAGAAACTGCTGCAAAATTTCAACCCAGAAGAATATCAGTCCACATACAGAACGCAAAACCCAGCTGAGAAAAATTCTAGAAATTTAACATGCTATAAATATTAAAAAGAACCCAGAAATTCATCCTCTAAAATAAAATTCAAATTCAACCATATGCGAAGGATAAGCCCACAAAAATACATGAGACAAGAACCAAAATTCAGTATTAAAAATAAAAAAAAAACAGCACAGAGTGGACTTACCGGACCAGGAGTGCTTTAATTGCAAGAGAAGGATAAAGGGCATGAATAGTATCACAGACTCCATATAAAAGTGTTGCCTTTTCTCACAAAAGATTTGTTTTTTTACTATGTATATCTATTCTAGTATACGATTGGAAGAATTTCAAGAGAACTATTAGGTACAATGATCAGAGAACTATGAAGCCATATTTGAGTAGAATTATGGGTTTTTAGAGAGAAAAAAAAAAAATCTTGAAAGAGACTGACGGAAGGGAATGCGGTCTGTTTTCATTTTGTTTTGTCCATGTATCTGAGTTGCCGTCGAAATCGAAAAAGAGGTGAAATTCTTCTGGACAGACTCTCCCAGTATGCTTCGATAAGAAGAGTCAAAAGGTTTCTTTTTCCTTTTTTTTTTTTTTTTCCTTTGATCTTTTAAACTCTTTTCTCCTTTTCTTTTTTTAAATCTTTTCTTTCTCTCATCTGACAAGCATTTTCTTATATAAATTTTTCCAATAGGATTTTAAATAATTAATCTATTTGCCAAATTTTATAATAGTTTATTAAAATAGAAAATATTTTTATTATTTATTTAAACGAATAAATTTGATATATTTTATAAAATTTAATTCAGCTCCAAATTAAAAACAGATAAAAAAGTTTGGTCTTTTATTTTAATTGATTGAAATCGAAATTGAACTTTTCTGTGTTTATTCTAAATAGTAGAAAATAATGGATCAATATGTACTTATATTTAGATATAAAGTTACTAATACTATGGAAGGTTATGGAGCTCATAATTAAATCTTCAATTGTCAATACTTAAATCAGTTATCAACAAAATATAAATTCTTATGTAGAATTTTATTTTTTATAAATATATTTTATAAATTAAAACTTAAAATGATAAATTAAACTTAGGGATATATTATTCGTAGCACTTTACAGTATTTTTTATATAAGATATTTGAATTCTAATTTTAAATTATCTTAATTATGATTCAATATAATTTATAATTGAAAGTAAGAGTATTCGCAGTTTGATTTGTTTCGATTATCATTAAATTTTGTAAGAGTTATAATCTATTATAGAAGATTCTTATCTGTCAATTACAAATTTTATAATATAATAGAATCAAACCAAACCATTTGTAATCAGTTATAAATGATTTTATTCGATTAATAACCGGTTTTTTCCCTTATAAAAGCTATTTTTATATTTTATTAAATAATATTTTACATTTGTTACAACAGTTTAGAAAGGTTAGAAATTGATTAAAATTATTTTATATATAATACAATTATATAATGTATATTAAATTTTTTATATTATTATATTTAGTCTATTGAGTAAGATTATAATTGATTTAAAAAATATTTTAACCAACAACTTAAATAAACCTTCAAAAGTACTTATTTTTTGAATTGATTATAATCGATTATATGTCAATTTTGTTATATTTTAAGACTATTTGGTTTGATTTAATTTAGTTAATTTTAATCGGTTTTGAATAACCATGAAATTGAAAGTAATAATTCACCTATATAGAATCCCAATTCAATGAGATTCAATTTCATCCAAATTATATGAGAATCTAATTAATATAAGTTTTTTTTTAATGGAATAAAAACCGGGGAACTATAAATAGACGAAATAATAAAAGGAAGAAAACTTTATGAACAGAGTCCGTCGACATAGAAATATTTCCTTCGGTTTTTTCGTTGGTGGATTGAAACAAGGGCTGCAGAGCATTTCAAGAAAGGGTATTAACGATTAAGGGCCCAACCAAGAGCCTACTATTGAAACTCAACACGTCGGAAGAATAGGCCCATTACATGTCTAACAAAGGCCCAACTAGTTAAAAAGCTCCATTTCATTTTCTCTAAAACTATTATTTTAAAATTCTATTTTTATTTTTTATTTTATCATCATTTGGTAAGAATAACCAACTTAAGTTTGACTTCTAAATTTCTATTTTCATTTCGTTATTGTTTTTTTTTCCAATCACTTACTCCTTTTAAGGTATTTTATGTTATCTATCTGTTTTATCTCCTTTCTAAATTTTAGTTATTCGATACTTACACCAAATTTCCAAAAGCTTTGTCAAACTACTGCTTAAGAAAAAATGGTAAAAGTAAAATGAAAAAATAATAATTATAATTACTTGTGAAGTTTTGTAAATAAAAAATCTATAAAAAAAATTATATAAATTTGAAAGTTTAAATTAACCTATAACTAGCATTCATTGTTTTAAAATATTTAGAACTTTCAACGAATTTTTTTGAGTAATATAACGAAAAGTTTAATTATATTTTTATAAATGAAGAATATTGTAATTTTTTTCTTTCTAAAAATATATAAAAATGAAAAAGAAAGTTTAGAGGGTTTTAAAACAAAAAATTGTGTCATTTTGAATTGGTTTGATAACTTTACTTATAAGATTGTACGATACCTTTCATATAAAATACACGCATCTTTATTTTAAATTATAAAAGATAAATATTTTAAATTCACACATCTTTATTTCAATACCATAAAAAAAATTTAAATTTTTTAAATATAAAAGTCATATTCATTGAATATGAAAAAATATATTTATTGGAATTGGATTTTTTTTCCATTAATATATATATATATATATATATAAGATGGCTTTTTGAGATTGTGATATTTCAGAATTTTTGAGTATATGAACTAGTAGTGCATAATTCTTTTTTTCCCAAGAAAATAAACTCTATAACTACCACAATTTTTTTTTTTTCCCTTTTCAAGCCAAATAGCATAAATATTTGCAACAGCTCATCTGCAAAAGCATATCATGATCATAAACTTTGTGGGCATTCTTTTTTTTTTTTTTTTAAGTCTACGGTTGCTCTCCATTTATTGGGTGTCTGGAAGGAACAAATTAAGGGCACTCTTGTAATTTCCTCTAAGTAGTTTCTTGAGTACTCGAAATCCTTCTTCTTCATCCTATCATATCATTCACTAAAAATCTATAACAATTTCTTTTTTTTTTTTCTAGAACTATACAAATACTTTAATTTTCCACATTTTTCCGGCCGTACTGTATTTGTCTGACCATTGAAAAATGAAAATGCAAGAGAAGGTAATCACGTACTACTGACATCTTGATAAGCAATGGCCACTCTACCTGGTTAAAGTAATCGAGAGAGAAGTACGTACATTGATGGTTTTTTAATAAATATTTCTGTATTTTTATTCAGAAAACACGAAAAGAAACATTTTATTTTTTATTTTTTTACTGAATCTCGATTTGCTTTGATGTTGTGTGTATATATATAATTATATATTATATATAGACATTTAATAATCTCAAATTCACTATTAATAAGTCATTTTAATTAGTTTTTCTTAACATTAAATGTAAGTCATTATTATTAATTTATTACTATATTTACCATGTGTTTCTTTTTTCTTTAAAAGTAAATCACTATTGCAGTCCCTATTCTTTTATATTTTTTCCATGTAATTCCTCTTTTATTTTTTTAAAATTTTTAAGTTTCATATCTTTTTTTATTTAAACCAACTAAAACCATGACATTTAAAATTTTTAATCAATTTTCCTTTTAAAAGATGGATCATTGATCTTTTTACGGGTGTCTAACGAAACCCTTAATGCCTAAAAAAAAAAAAATTCAAGTCAAATAATTCACCGAACATTCATTTTGATGTTCACATACTCTCTTATTCCGAATAAAAAGACCATTTACACTATATTGAGAAGTAACATTGTCATTTTCTTGAATTTTCATAACCCTTGCATTCTTACTCTTTAATTTGGTGTTTAGCCCACAAATTGATTGTTACTGTGCAATGTAAGGTTTTTTCAAATCACTACATACTTTTCATCTTTGGAAATTTTTTTTTTAAAGAAATGAAGGAATAGTGAAATGAAATCTCTACACCTAGTATATTTAACAAAAGTAATGTCCAGCTAATCATTTTGCCTGAATTTTTTTTTTTAAGTAAAGAGGACTTTGTTAGACATCCGTAAAAAGATCATGGACCTATTTTTTCTAAGGAAAAATGATTAAAGATTTTAAATGTCAAAATAAAAGGTTATAGATTTAATTGGTTTAAATAAAAAGGATAATAGACTCAAAAGTTAAAAAAATTTATTTACATGGCGAAAGTGTAAAAGAATAAAGGATTAAATTGACTATTTACTATTTCTATAATTATATGGTTAGATTAATTAAAATTATAAATAAAAACATTTTAGAAGAAAAAAAAATATTAATCTATACAAAATAATAGTTTACAACTTATAAAAAATAACGAGGGAATAGTAACTTAAACAAGTAAACCAACCCAAAACCAAGAGCCCCAAAAAAAGAAAAGAAAAAGGTTTGATGAAATCCTCCCTCAGCAACCAGAATTAGGCTAAGCTCTGCATAAATGAGCTAACAAGTGGCAACATATTAAAATCAAATGGATTGATGAAAATCAAGTTGGACAGATTTGGTGTAGAATTTACCAATATTAAACTTTTTTGAATTACCCCTTCCAGCTTAAAAAAAAAGGGTCCTTTTGAAGTAATATATATATATATATATATATATATATATATATATATACAAGAAAACGTTATAAAATATTATGAATCATATCTTATCAAATATATGTACTTCCATTAAAATTTTAACCGTCATCTATTTAAATTTAATCAAATATATATAATTTACTTTATCCTTTTAAGTTTAGTTTACAAAATATATTTTAAAATTTGTTATTAATTTTGATTATTAGATACTTAATAGTGATATTTCATGAGGTGTATTCCATAACACTTTATAGTATTATTATATATATATATATATATTATGGGCAAAGGAGTTCAATTTATTTTTTAGATCCAACTAAGTCTTTAATGATTAAAATCAATAAAAAAATTATTTTTTAAGAAATATTTTATAAATTAAAACTTGAAAAACTAAACTAAACCCTATAAATACTTGATTAATTTTTATAAAAAAAATACATTTGACTGTTAACTTTAATTGTTAAAGATTTAACTGAATTTAAAAAATAAATTTTGTTAAATTGTCTATAACAACATTTCTGTATATATATATTGATATAGAGTACGTAAAAACCTGATCAGCAGCAAAGCAACTCTCATTAATTAGCTCAGAAAAAATTGTTCGTCAAGATTTTGTTCCCTTTTTTAATATTGTGTAAATTAATTGCAGCTTTCTTTTAAAAGGTGCACGCTTGGCTCTGGAGATGTAAATGTAAATCACACTCGACTACACTAGACTATTGTGGAGTCAAGTCACATGAACTGACCGTGCTGCCTGGCTATAGTTATATGTGATTTTATTTCCATTCTTTAATTTAATTTGTGGCCTTTCTCTTTATATCCCATCGTCCTTGCCCCTCCCTTCCTTCATGGTGTTTTCCTAGTATAATTCCCAATACTAGAAAAATATTATTTTCTGACAGAAAATTTTCTCAATAAATAGTTAAATCGATAAAAAAAAAATATGATATTGACGAATATTTAGTATCTAAAGTTTTTTGAATTCATAAATTTTCAAATTTTATTTTTTTTTAACCAATTTAATATCTTAAGATTTAATAGGTGATCAATTTAGTACTTTCCTTTAACTCCTAATGAAAGAGAGTTAAAATTGAGATTATTTTTATCTTTTTATCTTACAACAACTATAATAAATAAGATGAATTACTTATTTAGTACCTAATCCATTTTTAAAAGAATAGAATTAAATTTGAAGATATTTTTATCTTTTTTTAAAGATCAAATCAAATACATAATAGTATTATGTATTTTCAAATCACTTGAGCCAGAGAAACATATTTAATAAGGAAATTGTGATTAGGAATCTGGTACACATGAATGAAATATATGTGTATTTTTTTTCTCTAGAAATTACTAGAGAGGTCTGGATCTGGAAAAGCTTTTCAGTACTTTTGTATGGGGGCTAGCTATAGGGAAGTGGTCCATGTCGTCCCACAACAGCTCTCGCTTTTTCAGCAACTTTAGCAGTCTGGTTAATTTGGCCATGATGGTAGTTTAACTGTTGCATTTGCAAAGGTAATAATTGTATGTACGGACAAGTACTGCCTATGGCAGGGGGAATGGCAGGGTATGGCCAAATTAAAATGTGACTCTTCCCATGTATATATTGATTCTTGCATTGACTAATTAACCCACCTAGCTAGCTCTCCCAAAGTGCCTCATTTTTGGTGATTCGAAATTTGAAGAGTGGCTCTTGTCTCCCGCGTGTCGGTGATCCTTTGCATGCAATAGAAATGAAGGGAAGAATGAGGAACTGAAGTAATATTTTCAAAGGTGATATGAATTCAACGTTCTTAACATTCTTAAACATAAATATATATATATATGGTCTATTAATGGTCCCAAAAAATTCAATTTCACGATAAATATTTAAATTCATATATGTTACATCACTCCCAAATTAATAAGTTAATTAATTTTCAATCTTTCTTAGACCCTAAAATCCAAATTAACCAAGAAAAGGGGGGGGGGGGGGAAACCAACCCTTAATTTGAAACATGGATGTTTCAATGTCCACAATATTTTCAAAAAACTGTGTTTCTTGACTACTATATGGAAATTAACACACAAGATGGTCATCTCACCATATCTATTAAATAAATAAACTTAATTAATAACCATGCACTAAAAACTGTGGTTACTTGACCTTAACAGCGACAGAAGTTGTTCATTAATTCTCGTTACTTTTATTAAAAGAAAAGTTGAAAAAGAAATATTTTTATTTCACAGATCACTAAAAGAGCTTGATGATAAAGCAAGATTTGAATCTAAGTTTGCTGTCAAACAACAGATTTTAAGCATAAAAAAGCCCTCTCTCCGCCGCAAGAATTAGGTTAAGCTGCAGTACATACCGAGGACAACCAAGTAGTGATATGTTTAATCCCACAAGGGATAGATGAAAATCTTGATGGGCAGATTTTTGATATAGAATTTACTAGTATTATAACTTCCAAAGGTCATTGATACGACTGCTAAAGTATGGGAAAATGATTAAAAAACAAAAAGATCATGTTTTAATTTGAGAAACCTTGTAGCAATATTTTCTGATTAGGCAACTAAGTGGAAAGTTTTAGCTGTCTTGCTAGTGACCTTTGTGCTTTAATTCTTACTAGTAAAATACAAACTCTCCAATTTCTACCTGCACAAGTAGCATATATATCTTTCCATTCACAAGAATCAATACTTAATTTAATTTCCATCCTATTAATTTTTAAATATGAATATTCATGTATTAATTTCTCCATTTACTCTCATCATATCATAAACTTTAGACCTCTTGGTTCTAACCTTATCAAGCAAGAGTTGATGACCAGGTTGAACCTAGCTAATGAATTGGCCATAGACAAGTAGAATTCCATTTTCTTGTTCCACACACTGTTGAGAAGTGAGTGAAAGCCAACTTAATTTCCAATATGCTCAGAAAGAAAATGTGGGAAATGGTATTCTGAAAAATTTTCAATATTCATGGGACCCCAGTTTTCTCTCAGATAAGAGATGGGGTGTTATCATATCATTCATTATATATATATGATAGTTGAAGGGATAGAAAAGGGCAGCTATATAATAATTTGAAGAAATTAAAAGCTATTTGTCTTTGATAAACCAAAACCCTTATTGGTTACAATTATAACATGCAGGTTCCCTTTGCCCTCTCTTTCTTTCTTGATGTCCGTCACTTTTGCAATGGCACCACTTTACCTTTCCACCCATGTGGTTTCTTTTTCTTCCGATCCATCTCGAGAATATTTTAGTGTCAATAATCCATCAATATTTGTCCCAAAAAATAATTAACATACACCCCAACGCCGAAATATACATATATATATATATATAATTAAGAATCAATGAATGTTGTCTTCATTATTGCACAGCTTTCTTTACAGCCATAATACCAAAGCTCCAATGTTTAATTTTTCTGGCAATTTGGGTTTATAACATTTATCTATATTTCCTTTCAATTCATTTCTGGAGCTAACCCACTTTCTAGGGAACATTTACACCACATAATTATAAAGAACTTCCATGTCAAGTGAATGAATAAGCTAGTTTATTAATATTGTTTATAGAGGTTTAATTTACAATTAAATTTTAAAATTTTAATTAAAAAATGATGTATCATATAGAGTTGATCATGTGACACATAATTAAGCTCTTTGTATAGTGAGTTTTATTATGGTGTTTAATTATATATACATAGTAGAATGGTTCTTTTCTTCTTCTGTAGGATTTCATCTGAGAGAGTAACTTATTTGGAGAACAACAGAAAATGCATCTGATCTGCACGATCAAAACAGTACTCACAATGATATATAGGTGGAAGACCATCAAGAGTTTTTCAATCATATCAAAGGCTGTTAAATGTCCGCTTTCTAGTTTATCTAAAGTTCTTCCAAACAAAGGCTGTTTTATATGCTTCTGCTGTTTTTTTCCTATTTCCCATAATTATTTGATTATATGAGTTATGAATTTAGCAATATTAGAAATATATATATATTTATACTTTGTGAAAATAAGTCATATTCAGTAAATTATTTATACCTTTTTAATTTTTTAAATTTTTTAGGCAAATCAAATCATATACTTATCCGAACCATTCCGCAAACCCCCAACCAAGTCAAGGATTACATGCGTTTATATCTTGAACATAACATGTGGATTGTTTATAAATTATCAAAAAAATAAATAAATGTAAACCCAACAATGTACTTCCACTAATATCATTTTCATTGTGGACCCTTCACCACCATGGCTTACTAGTGAAATCCAGCCCATTACAAGATAGCTCCAGCAGCAGCAGCATGTTACTAGTGCTAGCTACTTGCGTTACTATCAAAATGATAAATTAAAGATCCTTATCAAAATGCTAGCTACTTACCCTAAATATGGTATAAATCAACATATATTAGAAAAAAAAATCCTAATTAATGTTTTCTTACGAATTAAGCATATATATACTCAGTTATCGATTTTCTCATTTACTTAAGTAAATATTATTTTAGTTTAAAATAAATTTAAGATTAAGATAGATGAAAAGTGAAAAGGAAAGAAATTGTTGTAGAAGTTTGGATACCGAATTTATAATAGTGGGAAAGAAGATGAGGGGTGCCTTTTGTGTTTCCTCAGTAGTTGTCTGAAACCACTTTATGTAAAATATATCCATAATATCCAGCCTAGTAGGAAGGGGTACTTTACATATAAGATACTGATAACTTTTATGAGACAAATATGAATGGATATATACCCATAGAAAACAACCCTTGACATGTGTGTATATATATAAATCTTTCAAGATTCCATCAAAATGAAAATCAGGAATTCTTTATAGTATCAGAAAATTTCAGAAGATCCAAGTAGATCCTATATTTTTTTTGAGACACAAGAGTTGTTTAAGGGTCTATAAAAAATATGACACAACTTGGAGAAACCCAGGATTATTTTTCAACATGTCTTTCGGCTACGGGGGGCGATTTTCACAGTTTTCCGCATATGTGGAGATCGAGAAATAGATCCAGAATCATCAGCGAATATATTTAACATGTAAAAGTATGATTTAAGAATGAAAAACTAGTACGAACAGTTTTGGCTTCTCTTGACTTGATGTGGTCGAAATTTCATTGGTGGCTTTATATGTTTCTAGAGCTTGCAACTTGTTGCTAGTTGCTCACCAGTCACCAGAGACAGTAGATAATTACCTAATTAATTTTGATAAATTAACCCTTGCAGTAACAGAGAGAGACATTAATATTAATCAGATTAGATGGGCTGTTTTCTTCCAATTAGGTTGGAAAGAAGTTATCGGATGAGGGGGGATTCCTATAAGATTATATGGTATCAGGTTTATTTATTTATTTATTTTACTTTAAACTTTAAAGAAGCAAATTATAACTTGATATGAGAATGTTCCTTTGCAGGGACCTGACGACGGTCTTCTTCCTAATGTGATCTCTGGACCGAAAGGTGTTCATAAGAGAAGGATAGAAAAGATTTGAGAGGCACTGGTGGGGTTTTAGATGATATATAGTTGCATGATAATGACTACTAATCTTCAGATCAAATCAATGTAGCAACCCTTCTCCATTTATCTTGTAAACCTTCTCGTTTTACTTACTATTATTATTATTATAATTATTAGAAGATTCATACGTGAAATATATATATATGTGCAATAAAAATTAATAGTAACTATTATACTCCTATGAGTATATTGTTGTGCATAAATAATACCATAAAAAATAATATAATATAATAAATAGTAATGTATAATCTTTTGGATTAACTCATTTTTGGGTCTTAAGTTTGGATTGATTGTAATTATGGGCTGACTACTATTGGTTTCATTGTATATTTTTTGACATAAAATGAGACACTACGTTGAATCCGTTAATTAAAACATTATTAGGGTAAGACTCAGCAAACTAACCATGGCAATACATATATCGACTTCACTTTTCATGCTGGCAGTTGGTACTTGATTTGAAGAGCCAGAAGCAAACTAATCAGATTTAATTTCCTGTACACCGTGGAGAAACAGTACAGGAAAAGGGTTTGAGACCGTTCTAGCTAGCATGTCTGTTTCACACGTGTAATTTATTTTAGGATTAGAAATCCCGTCTTTTAAAAGAGATTTTGTTCTCTTAGAAAATAATTTCTTTTAGTTTTTTTTTCTCATTTTCAGTCACTTATACAAGAATAAAATCAGATTTATGTTGAATATATAAATATATGTTGATTCTTTTCCTTTCAACAAAATGATTATCGAATTTTCAAAGTAAAAGATTCTACATGCTTCATGAATTCAGTTTATATATATATATATATATATTTATATATATAATTACGTATATATGAATTAATTAAATTACAAACCCGCTGGTTTTGTAGTTCTGAAAACTACTGGCAGTTACTTTGATGTGCAGGGCACTTCCTGGTGGAGCAGTGGATATACATATATAATTTTCCAGTTCATGATAAACGGGATGGGGGGAAACTTCCTGGCCCCTTCCTAACCCACCTGGGACCCTAATCCCATTTCATCATTTTGGCCACGGAGATAGGGTTTAATGAAAGACAGCTCCGTATCGTGGCAGTCTAAGAGATGTGGATTGGGCCCAATTCTTTCTTGATTGGAAAAACCATCAAAAATATCAAAAAAGCTTAGTGGAGAATCCAAATTCAAGAAAGGAGATCTGCTCATACAATCTCTCTCATGTTCAGAAATGTCCCAGTGGATTTGCTTCAAAAACCCTCAAGAATATGCTTCTAAAATTTTTTTTTCCTTTATGTCTTTTTAAAAGAGATTAAATTAAAAGCGGACTCCTCATAAAGTTAGTCTATCCTATTTTTTTTTTCTTTTTCTGCTTTTAACTTCCCTATATATTGTCCCTAGTTCCTCAAGCAACTCCAAGGAATTCATCACACCCATCAAGACCCAAGAAAAAGAGAAAAAAAGAAAATGGCTTCTGCTACCACTGCTGCTGTTGCTCCTACTACTTCCTTACTTGTTCAAGAAATTCTTGTACAATTCCATTCAAGAAAACTCCTTCTCCACAACCCTACTTTATATCCAACACAAGATTCAGCAACCCCACCAACGGGAAGTAGTTCTGGTCATGACCCGAGGGAAACAGGGGACAACAGTTTCGATGCCAATGTTGTTATGGTTCTTTCAGTTCTCTTGTGTGCCTTAATTTGCTCACTTGGCTTGAATTCCATCATCAGGTGTGCATTGAGGTGTTCCAATATAGTCACTTCAGGGACAAACGGCTCATCATCCTCTGCTCGGTTAGCTAATAAGGGTATTAAAAAGAAGGCCCTGAAGACATTTCCTGTAATAAGCTACACAGCTGATCTGAAACTCCCGGGTATGGATACAGATTGTGCGATTTGCCTTTCGGAGTTTACTAATGGGGAAAAGGTTCGGGTTTTACCCAAATGTAACCATGGATTTCATGTCCGATGTATCGATAAGTGGCTTAACTCACACTCCTCTTGCCCTACTTGCCGCCACTGCCTGATTGAAACTTGCCAGAAAATCGTCGGCTGCAGTGCTCCGGTTAGCACATCAGTTCAACCGCCACCACCACCACCACCGCAAGAAACCATCGTAAGAATTGCTCCTCTAGAGCCTGAAGGATTAATACGCAGTTTCCAAACTTAGATAGTTTGAGATTCTCGGGGGGAAAAAAAGAAAAACTTTGTTAGCAAATAGGTCTAATTTCATTAATGAAAATTTGAAACTGTACAAATTAAATTCTCTTTATCTACTTGAATTTTGAATCTTTGGTATTGATTGCACCATACATACAGAAATCTCCTTTCAATCTCTTAAGACTTTCATCTAAATTTAATGGAAATGATGCAGCAGGAAAGAGACAGCAAGAAACCGACTTGGAGAAAGTTTTCCCACTTTGTACTCTGAGTCAACAATTCACAATGCAAGATTTCTGGTCTTTATAAAAATCATGAATCTAAGACATTTATCCACTAAAAGGTTTATTCAGTACGTACCTTTTCCCACCACCATAAAATGGAAAATTTTAATTCCTTCTACCAATCAGAAGCTCTATTTTCATTTTCAAATTTACGAAGACTAACAGCATTGTTTCCATCCTCAGATCTTTTCTTTTCCCTCCGTTTTGTTTTTATGCCAGACACGCATCATTTTTGGATCATTATTATTATTTTTTATTTTATTTTGTAAGAGATAAAATGACTTGACAATTATGGCATGCAAAAAAGAGGCTTAAAATTAATTAGTCTTTCCCATCAAGACAACTCCAGAAAATTACTTATACTGAGAAAAAAAAAAAAGGATAAGAGGTTTCAATCAACAGACCACAAGGTGAATGGAGATAAGAGGTTCGATCAATAAACGGACCATAAGGTGAATGTGGAAGCTGAGAGGGAATGCACCATATTTATCTTATTTCAAAAGGCAGATTTTGTTTTATAGTACAGAGACATTTGAGAAAGATAATTACAGCTTCTGACTATAAACACCAGAAGCTAAAGGACCTGCAGCAGAAACAGGTCTTTTACTTCTTATAGAAGTAGTTTTCGGGAGCATATATATACCCCATATAATATTGCCGCCGCAGACAAAACACACTTTCACATTCTTTGGTTCTAATTTTGGTCGTACTATTTCTTCAGTTTATGATTCTAATTTTCGTTTATTATATATATATATATATTCTAAATTAAATATCTTATTTTAATTCAATCAATAATAATAATAATGCACTTGATTTTTATTCAGTTACTAAAAATTTATCTTTTTATTAATTTAATTGGTGGGATGGTTTTTTTTTTCAAGTGAATATAAATCCTTAATTTAAGAATCTTGTTAGTAGAATTTTATATTAAAAATACATTTATTTTTATAGATAAAACATTTGATTTAAAATAATCCATAATGAAAATGAAAGTATTAAAAAAAAAATGAAAATGAAATATAAGCCTTCTCAAAGCATTACGTCAAATAAGAATGGGCATTTTATTTCTTTTCTTAGGTGTAGGATGGGGATACTTAAAAAAATAAAATAGAAAATCTTAAGCTAGTGGAACAGAAATTACCAAATTAACCACATGATATGGGACTCACATAGACTATATATTTATAATGTTATAAAGTATTTTAATTAAATTTATAATGATCAATAATTAAGTTACAATAAAGAAAAATTATTATTCTATAATTTTTTTCTATAAATATATTTTATTAACTAAACCCTAAAAAGATGAATTAAATTTTATTGATATTTGATTAAATTTTATTTCATTAAAAAAAAAAATTGACCATCAAAGATTTAACTAAAACACTTTATGTGTTTCGTAATATTTTATAACATTTTTGTATTACATAAGAAAACAACAGATTACAGTAACATTCTTTTTTTGTTATACAAGTCATTTCAAAGTAGAATTTTTAATATCAATTATTTGGCGAAGTTTAACAAATGTTTGTTTTAGTCTTCAGATATTTTGATTAAAAATGGTTCTTTCTTTCTAATTTTTGAAACTTAAGATGTGAAAATTGAAAAATAAAATAATTACACATGATAACAAATGGATTAGAACAAAAAAAAAAAAAAAAGTACTCGTGTAAAAGATGTTATTTCAATATTTAAACAAACAAAAAATTTTTACCTAAATACTATCAAAATTTTAAAATATTACCAGTTTTAAAATGAAATAACATTTCTAAAATACAAATTAATTCACAAAGTTGGATGAATTTATTTACTCTTTGAATATTTTGATATAAATCTGTTCTTTTATTATGATATCTTTAGATTTTAAAACATAGATAAAAAAAAGCAAACTACTTAATGACAAATTTCAGCATAAGTACTCATGTTTTCACTAGTTATTTTGATTTTTAGAAATGCTATTATGGACAACGGAGCTCAAATTATTTTTAAAGTTCAGTTAAATATGTAATGGTCAAAGTTAACGGTCAATTATATAATTTTTTTTAAATAATAATAAAAATTAATCAAGTACTCATATGGTTTACTATATCTTTTTAGAATTTAGTTTATAAAATATTTCTTTAAAAAAATTTTATAGAATAATTTATTTATTTTTATTTAAAAAAAATAGAGTTTGACCGTTAACTTTAATCGTTAGAAAATTAAGAGAAATTCAAATTATTTTGAGTTCCGTAACTCATAATAATATTTCTCTATATATACACATATCAATTTAAAAATAAAACTTAAAAAAATCTCTGTAAAATATAAATAATCTCACATAACTTAAAAATTTATTTACTCTATAAATATTTTGATTACAATTAATTTAACCATTATTTATATAATTGTTAAGATATTTTGATTAAAATGTTTTTTTAATTTGCAAATATTTAAAACTTTTAATGTTTAAATGAAAAAAAATAATTTTCACATGCAACATCAAAGTAGGTAATGGCAAATGCATCATGCCGCAATAATATTCTTATACACGAAATATTTTTACAGAAAGAAAAAAATAAATCCAAACTATATTTATTTTAATACGATCTATTCATATTTAAATTATAATTTTTTTAAAAATATTATGAATCTTAAAACTTGGAAATAGGAGGAAAAATGTGCACGTGGCATCAGAAGACAGGATGAATTTAGTTTCAGGTCGCTGTATTGGATTCTCTCCTAGTACTATAAATATCAAATTCCCCATTCTAAATTTCACTTTCTCTTTCCCTCCCTATTCAGCTCACAGCCCAAAAAGAGGGAAATCTAAAGAATTCATCCAGAAAATATTGGAAGAAAAAAAAGAAAAAAACCCTAAATTAGTCAGAAAAGTCACAGCAGCGGTACGAACTCTCTCCGAATCGTGCACGAAAGAGCCGATAAATTTCTTGTTAATTTTGCTTTTGATTGCTTTTTTAACTAAAAAATCTTGTGATTTTGCAGGAATTCAACGCAGTGGTATGATCAGCAGAATTAAATTAGAAATCGAGTTGCCGAAAAGTTTTGTACCTTTTGTTTTGTTTTATTTGTTTTTTTTATTCCCGGTTTCCCGTTGATTTTCTAGTGGTGTAGAGTGCTGAGGATGGGAAATAATAGGCCTACGACCAGAAGTAAAAATAAAAGGTGTAAACCTGATGATAATGCCGCAGGCACAGCTGAAATTCTAAGGTACATTTTAATTTCCAGGTTTTTAATGTTTTTTAATTTTTTTTTTCCATTTCAACTCTTGCTGTTCATGTTGTTTTTTCAGATTAATTTGTCAATGGAAGACATTGAGTTAAAGAATCTTTTTGTCAGAATTTTGTTCAGTAATCTGTTAAGACTCTTTGGAAGAAAGTTATAAAATTTAATAAAACATTAAGAATGTGAAGTTTTTCTAGAGGGAAGCGCCGTTCTGATATTGCTGTTCTAGTGTTCTATTACTTATGTGTGTTACCTTTTAAAGAATAATTCTGCATTTATTATGTGAACAGTTCGAAAGCTTGTATATCAGAGGCTCTTTTTTTATGCAGCAATTCGTTTTGCAGTTTGCTCATGAAAGAGAATGTATTTGCCTCAATGTGTGTTTCCTTATATAAATTAATAATGTAGTTACCAGAATAGGATGGACATTAAATTTGTTTTTGTTAAAAGAAGAAAATAAGAAGAAAAAGAAATGAAGAATCATTCGATGTCTGCCTTTGCCACAGAAAGTGTCCAAATTTCTATGACCTCCTCAAGAGGAAAAATGAAGCCAAATGATTAAATAATGATGTTTTCTCTTGACATGATCTTGATACTTACATTTTCTATATATTGTAGGTATAACATCTTTGTAAATGGCAGTCTTAAAAGCATGCTCAATTCACAGGTCATCATGAGAAATTTTTTTTTGGAATTGAACTAGAACCTGTACAAATATTTCCGAAGGAGAATGCAGAAAACATGGATGTATGATGGCTCGCTATGAGCATTAAGATAGTCAATGAAACATTTATAACTGCACTTCCTAGGAACACTGGAGTCACTCATGTCAGTTGTTTTCTTCTTGTTATTGTTGCTTAATTCCCTTTCTCAAATGCTCAGCCCTTCATCTTTTCAGTCTAGAATAAAATTAGATAGATTGTGTGATAAGATATATCCAATCCATTCGGTATTCATTTGTTGTATGGAATGATTCCGGATTATGAATAGATTTAGTTCATGGCTGTGAAAATGGTTAGGATTCTCTAATAGAAGGAGATATGCTGAAGAGATGAGAAGTCATAGAGTATTAATTTATTGAAAATGAAAACTAATAAAAGGGCACTTGATATGTGAATTTGTTATGAGATCTTTATTTTGTGATATTCTGAAGATTATTTGTGGTTGTCAAAGAAAATTCTGATCATGTGGGGCTTTAGGTGAGGAATAGTAAAGGACCAGAATGGAAGGACCTTTAGCTTTGACCGACTCCTCTTAGGACAATCCCTATCACTTCTCAGATTTATTAATGACAAAGAAACAGCCACTGCAATAAAGAAGTGTTTTCTGATGCTAAGGTAGATAGTTGAGTGGGCTTTAGAGGAGTGTAAGATTGGACTTTTTTCTTAATCTATGAGGAAAAATGTGCAGGACAGGTATACAGGAACTATCTACTATCAGAAGCCAGACTGAAAGTTCTATCTTCTTAATTTGGATTGTTTACTTTCTTTTCAACAAAAATAAGGTTGGTCATGCAGAAAGTTTTCCCTTTTTTCATGTCAAATTTATAATAGCTAATGGGTCGATCTAAAATTTGCAAAGAAAAGGGTTATCCAGGGGATATAGGAATAAGCCTCTATTAACGAGCAGACTAAAACTTTTGATTTGAATCATCTATTCTCTGAGTATTGATTTATTTTACAATTCATAGTAAAAAGTAATTTTGGATTGTATAAAATCCTCAAAATTGAAACTGCATTTTGTAGGATAGACTGTCACAAGACAGTCTTTTTACTAAATCAGTAGTGGCTTTGGCTTTAGTGAAAAATCTGAAAATGGAAACTAGATTGAAATTTGAATACATGTGTACTCTTCATGTAATTGTGAATCATTCACCTCAACTTTTTGTTATTTTCTGTAGGAAAATTCTGTCAACAGGAAAAGTGAGTTATGACGATATCAATCAACTATATATGCTACAGAAGCCTGCTTGTCAAGGCTGTCGTGTAAACACTAAGGACAATCCCAATTGCTTTTGTGGATTGATTCCACCTCCCAATGGAAGTCGAAAATCTGGATTATGGCAGAAGCAATCAGAAATTACAAATGCTCTTGGTCCAGACCCATCCAAGGACCTCCGTGAATCTCCTGAGTCACCTGCAGGGCTAACAAACCTGGGTGCGACATGCTATGCTAACAGCATTCTCCAGTTTCTGTATATGAATAAAGCATTTAGAGACGGTGTTTTCTCTGTTGAACCAGAAGTCCTAAAAGTGCAACCTGTACTCCGTCAACTTGCTCGTCTCTTCGCACAGCTGCATTCTAGTAAAATGGCTTTTGTTGATTCTGCTCCCTTTATCCAAACTCTAGAGCTAGATAATGGTGTTCAACAGGACAGTCATGAGTTCCTTACGCTACTTTTTTCTCTGCTGGAGCAATGTTTGAGCCATTCCAGAGTTTCGAAGGCAAGAACAATAGTTCAAGATCTCTTTCGCGGTGGGGTTTCGCATGTGACTATGTAAGTCTCGTTTGGTCATTTCCTAAATTATGGTGACCCAGTAACACATTTTTCTTCTTTATGTTGCTATGCTGTGTGGACACATTTCCGCTTGATTGTACAGATTATGATAACCTTGATACTTTGATTGTTTAGGGCTTTGTTTAATTCTCAGCACGTTTTTTACCTGTCTATGCTTGTATAATGCTTTAGGATTACCTTGAATCAAGTGATTCACATTCAATCCTTTCCATGTGTTTCCTTTCCTTGGCTTTTTCCTTCTTCAATGTTTTAGATGCTTGTGTCTATATGGCCCTTCTATTTCTCTTGGATTTCTCACTTCATCAGGCATATATCTCTTGGATGATGTACATACAATATCTTGTTCTTGATCTCTTTGTGCAATGAAGTGTTTATTAGCCATTATTTTATGCATCATAGACTGACTCCATCTTATCTTTGCTGATTTGGTTTACCATATAGATGCTCAAAATGTGGAAATCAGTCTGAAGCTTCATCAAAAATTGAGGACTTTTATGAGTTGGAGTTGAATGTCAAAGGTTTGAAGAGTTTAGATGAGAGTCTAGATGATTATCTTAGCATAGAGGAACTTCAAGGAGATAACCAATATTACTGTGATTCATGTACAACTCGGGTTAATGCTAATCGTAGCATTAAGCTGCGCTCTCTACCTGCTGTCCTCAATTTCCAGCTCAAGCGATGTGTTTTCCTTCCAAATGTATGAAAATTTTCTCATTGTTATTTTCTAAAACATGTTGCATTCTTTTATTTATTGTGTTCCAAAAATGGCATCCAGTTATATTCTTGTGGGATATTTTTGTATAGCTGAAGTTGTTTGCATGTTCTACTTATGTAAGTAGCTCTGCTGATAGTTCAAGTTTTTGGCATGTTCTTTTACAGATTCTTTTTGCTTATTTTTTTCATTTGCAGACTACAACAAAGAAGAAAATTACATCTTCATTTTGTTTCTCTAGTGAACTGAATATGTCACAGAGGTTATCTGATAATTCGCAATCAGATCTGATTTATGACTTGTCAGCTGTATTAATTCACAAAGGCTCTGCAGTTAATAGCGGTCATTACATAGCCCATATAAAGGATCAGAGCACAGAGCAATGGTGGGAATTTGATGATGAGCAGATCTCTAACTTAGGTCAGCAACCATTTGGCAGGAACTGTTCAAATTCTGCTGCTAAACCTTCTCTAACTGAGTCTGTTGACCTCTCATCTTCTGACCAAAGAGATGTTGTGGATAAAAATAATACAGAGAGAACTCAACAACAGATGCCAGATTCTGGTAGCTTAGGTGATGCAAAGACATTCTCATCGTCTGATGCATATATGCTCATGTATGTTCTTAGACAGTCAAGGAATGACAATGTATATTGTCAACAACATGATAGCCCTCTTCCCACCCATCTTCATGAAGAAGTAGAACTGTTGAATGCAACATATCTTGACTCTTGTGAGCAATACAAATCAAAGAAGGAATTTGAGCTCAACCGTGTGATGGAGCGGAGGCAGGAGGTACGATCAATTCTTGCTGAAGCCCCTGTGCACTCACTTGATAAGCAATACTATTGGATTTCTGCTGACTGGCTTCGTCAATGGGCTGACAGCGTTGTCTCACCGTAAGCTCTTCTTCCTGTGTGATGCATAATATATATGTTGTAATTTTTTTACTTTGCTTTCGTCACAAATAACCGAAATCACATTACTTGTGGAAGTGACAAGCAGAACATTCTGACATTCTTTTGCAGAACTATTGATAACACCCCTATACAATGCTCACATGGGAAAGTGCCAGTTTCGAAAGTGAACCATATGAAGCGGCTGTCTGCTGAAGCTTGGACCATGCTATTGTCTAAGGTTTTAGTTATGCACCCAAAATTTGTATTTGTACTTTGTCAAACAAATTGGTTTTCATTATTTTCTCTGCATTTATCTTCTCTTTCTCTGTACCTTGCTATGTAATTTCTCAGACCTGAAGCATATTGTTCATTTTCCTACCAAGGATGGCTGTAGGAAGTCCTGTTTGCCATTTGCACTTAGGATATTTGCATATCTGCATCTTTATGCCCATCTACCTGTCAAGTTAACATCAAAATAATACTAGTAGGGCCTGCAGTTGTGCGTTCATCTATTTTCAGAAGTAGGCATTGGCCTCTTTTCAGCATAAATACTTGCATTGTCGCTCATCTAGGCACTATGTTCTTTGTGGATAATTTATCTCGGCTCTATTCCGGTTTATCCTTTTAATCCTTCCCCCAATTGTCACGGAAATTTATTTTTCCCCTATTCTGAATTGTCACCAAATAGTATGGTGGGGGCCCAACAATTGGCAAGGATGACCATTGCAATGATTGCCTCTTGGAATTGGCTCGTACTACAGCCCGTGCAAATAACTATCGAGACCAGAGAACACTGATGAAAGAAATTGCTGAATCAGCACTTTCTGGAAATTGTTCAGAGGGAAGGCAGTATTATATATCTAAGTCATGGTATGTCATATTTCTATGGTATCAAGTGGAAAGAAAATTGAATGCCGCTTCACACATGATCTTCTGAAAAATGTAGTTAGCCAGATATCCAGTATTTCTGATCATCTATGATTTTGCAGGTTGCAACAATGGCTACGGAGAAAAATTCTAGACTCTCCTTGTGATGCTGATGCTGGACCTACAGCTTCAATTAGGTGTCCACATGGGGAACTTTTGCCTGAACAAGCTCCTGGTGCTAGGCGTTTGCTAGTTCCTGAAACTCTTTGGGAGTTTTTACATCAAGGTGCGATGACTGTGAAACCAGATGATGTCACAGGTTGTTCACCATTCCCTGAACAGTCTGAGCCTTGTACAACATGCAGTATTGAACTTACCGAAGTGGCGAGCCTGGAAGATAACCTGAGGTCATCCAAGCATATCTTTATGTAAGGTTGCGTTCTTTTAGCTTCCTTATAACTGACCATGATCTTCATATGCTGCAGGGAGTTCAAATCAAAACAGAAACAATCTCATGAGAAATTAGCCATGAGCAAGAGTATAGAAATTAATCCATGCAGCAGATACTATTTGCTTCCCTCTTCATGGCTGGCCAAATGGAAAAGTTACATTAGTGCAAGTGGAAAAAATACTACTACAGAACCTGAACATTTGAGAAGTATTTTCGATTCACTAATGTGTAAAAAGGTGCTTACGTATCTCAGATTTGTGATCTTTTCAATAGGATCAGATGATTTGTCTCATCATGTATCATGCATCCATTCTGATGGTCCTAATGTCTTTCTTAAACTAGCATTCAAAACTTCTGGAAAGGCCTCCTGAACTAGTTTATAAGCGTGGAGTGATTCTTCAAAAGGCTTCACAAGTAAGTATTGACATAATGCTGGGTTATTAATCTCAATATGCATGATACAGTTTATCTCAGTTAGACAAAAGCTACAAAACCTGTTATGGTACTTTGATATTGAATCAGATTACTGTTTTCCCTTTCTTTCTAAAATATTTTAGGCAGATGCACTTACAATCATTACAGAACATGATTGGAAAGTATTCTGTGAAGATTGGAGTGGTATCGAGGCCAAAGGTATTTTGGTTGAAATTGATGCAAATACAACCCCAGAAGAGGATTTAGTTGGATTTTCTGAAGATATGCCAATTTCTGAGGAACACATGAGTACGGTTGATGAACCAAACAGTGGAGAGATGACAAGGCCTGTCATTAAAACTTCTCCAGAGGTAAGTCGTGGATTTTACACACTTTTTCATTTTCCCAAACTTCCATTGCATGCAAAGAGTGTGTGGGGGAAACCAAAACAGTGCTTCCTTTTTGCTACCCCTGGACATGATTATGCTTTGTAGGTATGTGAAGAATGTATTGGTGAGAAGGAAAGCTGTGAATTGTTGAGGAAGCTTAACTATACCAATGAGGATATATGGGTGCGTTTTGTTCGTGGAAAGGAACCTCCAAAGTCAATTTTAGAAGCACCTACAATTGCTTTAGAGCCAAATCGCAGAACCTCCAAGCGTGCCCGCAAGACAGCATTTGGAAACTCCATCAAATTGAATGTTTCTGCATCCACATCCATCTACCAACTGAAGATGATGATCTGGGAATCTTTTGGGGTATGATACTGAAGGAATATGCCTTTATATATGCAGCTCGGTTTTCTTATTAACTTTCTTGAAATGTTTTATTTTCTCTTTTATGATACAGATTGTCAAGGAAAATCAGGTACTCCACAAAGGATCCACAGTGATTTCTGGAGAGTCTGATTGTCTTGCTGACTTGAATATTTTCCCTGGAGATGTTCTATGGGTAACAGATACAGAGATCTACGAAAATCGTGATATTGCTGGTATTATTAGTTGATCCTCATGACACTCCCAATGAGTTTCTTATTTTTCGCTTTTATTTTCTTTTGTACAAGTTTCTTTTCAAGAGCCCTAAACTTCATCCACTAATCTATTGTCAACTTCCAACAGATGAACTCTCTGACCACAAGTTGGATGTGCAGAAATCTGAGGAAGGTTTCCGTGGAACGCTTCTGTCATCAAATCTCTCAACACATGCATTCTCAGAGACATGTTTCAACTAAAGCTAGATTGTGAAACTACTATACATCTGGACTCATGTCTCTGGTATGTCATTCTCTGGTCGAGTGAGAATGCACAGAACAATGTACATGGTGGTGACTTGCTTTCTGGTACTGAGTAGTATCGGTTTTGTGTATTATGACCTTCTGCTTAGCCCTTCTTTAGTTGCCTTTTGTTTTGACCATGTAATGCTAAAGAAGGCTAGGTCCTTGATAATTTTGTATATCTACATACTCATCGGCTATAATGATTGGTTAAAAGTGTAGATTGTGCATGACTTCCTACCAGTGCCATTAGAAGTAATTCTTGGGCTCATCATTCACATTCTCATCAGGGGAATTTTGAGCATTTTACTAACGTTGGTGACTAAAATTGGTTACAAATTCTACTTAATGTTGGAGATGTTGCATAAAGTGAAACTTTAGGAATTATATATATATATATATATGTGTGTGTGTGTGTGTGTGTGTGTGAAAATAATCCTACTCTATTACTGCCCAATAATAACGCAAGTGGTTCTTCCCCAAAAAAATGTACCAACTTTCCAAGTTAGATCAGCAACAAGAGAGCCCTACTCTAACCTCCAAATCAGTTGTACAATACTACTGGTAAAGTGAACCCCATCCCCCCCCCCCCCCCGGGGGAACAGTGCTTGACGAAATTTGGAAAGAACACAACGGAGCCCGTTGATGAATAGTTCATAGATTAGTCAATTTAATGAAAGGCCTTTTCACTTGTGAACCGGCTATGGAGGGTCGGAAATTAAAACTGCAAGTTGCAAGTCTCATGGTGCTTTTAATAATCATAGTTTTATGAGATTAAATAAGTATAGGCAATGAAAATGAATTTTTTTGAAGATAAAAAGGAAAATTTAGAATTTAATTAAATGAATTTAGCTTGATTGTATTGTCATTTTTCATCCATAAGAGAATTAATTAAGAAGGAAAAAGGGGGGTGGGGAATGGTGATTAATACGATAAATATTTGAGTTGAATTAAAATATTCAATTTAGTTCCCCTTCTAAGGGAACAAGGTAAGGTAATGTGACGAATCTTTTGTATTTACTAAAATTATCTAACTCAATAACTAAACAAAAGAATACTTAACAAAACAATCCTACCCTGAGTCCCTCTAGGAAGGGCAAAGGTGACGGGCAGTAATGTAATCTCTATCTTTGTCTTGCTATTTTATTCTCTTTCTTCCATCGCTTGAGAATTATCCAGAATCCCTCTATGTCTTTATCTCTGTTTTTATAAATAGAGATAAATTCATTCCCATTTTCACCTTATCTTCAAAATTGGATGGTCCAAAACTTTCTCCTTACACCCTACAGGGACATAGGTGAAAAATCCTTGCTTTTGACCGCTCCAAGTTTCTTTAAAAAAATATCAAACATTTATTTGATATAATTATAATAAGTATTAAGAATTATTTGAAAAAAGATAAATATGTAATACTACTAATATGTAGTGTATAATATATATACTTATAATAAAAAAGAATAAATATTGAATATATATATATATGTATGAAGAATAAATGTGCAAAATTATTTTTATATATTATAATTAGACATTTGGGTGTAAATACTTAATTATTTTATATTTCTAATATTTTTAACATTAAAAAAGGGGTACAGATGGAAATTTTGCGATGGTAAACAAAAAATTTTTTATCCTTCCCCTTTTTTTCATATAGAGAATGGTCAGGAATGGAGAAAAAGAAATATATATATATATATATCAAACATATGTACGTATATATTTCAAAAGTATTATTTATCTAAGGGGTCGAACTCCTCTATGAATTTTCAAGTACAATTCATATATTTATATATTAATTAAAATACGAAACATGGGTCAATAGAGAACTGCTAATGTTGAATTCTCTCTTAAACATGCCTCAGTCATAGCAAAAACTGGTTTCTAGAGCCGGCGCGGGAAATAGACGCTGCCCATGTTAGCCGACCCACAGATCATAGTGACGTGGACGAAGAAAATAATCAAGCACCGAAAGACAGAGATCGACGGCTGAGATATAATCAGACAGATTAAAAGATCCCACGAGCCACGGCTGATTGCGTATGAAAGGCTGTCAAATGACAGGTCATATCCGATCTTTTTCTCTCCTTCGCCACTGCTTGGAATGATTCCGATTACTGACCTCCTCTTTCAATTTCGCAATGGGGTTCTTTTCATTTCCAGAATTCTTTTCTATTTCAATTGACTAAATTAACCCTATTCCCTAATTTGCAGCCTCATTTTGTATCATGATTCAAATAAATGTTACTAAAAATACCCATTTAGGTAAAATTTATTATAGTTTGCTTTTATTTAAAAGTGGTATCCTGACCAACCTCATGCACATGCACCTTTATTATATCACTAGTAGTTATATATATATTCATCAATATTAATATTTACAGTAAAATCAAATTGAACCTATAACTTATATTATGTAAACTTCACATCCAATCTACTCAACGTGCAAATTTATTATAATTTAATTTTTATAATTTTAACTTTTGTAATCTGAATTTATTTGAGTTTTTTACTGCAAACTTTGATCAACTAATTCACTTGAAATTAAAGAAGGTGTTATTTAGTAACATGTGTTACTAAAACAACTTGAATGAGTAATTTATTCATATAACTCCAACTAGTAATAAATAAAAAATAAAAAAACTATCATTATATAGTGTACTTCGTTTGTTTTTGCATGGTTTTTTAATTATTTATACTTTACTATGGTGAAAATTGAATCATTGGTTCATAAATTTTTTTTTTAACTTTACTCCATAATATTTTATTTTATCGTATTTGATCATTTATCAATTTTAAATTGATAATTTTGATCCATGATGTTTTATTTTGTTTTTCTTTATCATCAGACCTTTTTTTCACGTTTGGTCATTTAAAAAAAAACATTTTTTAGCCCCCTTTTTTAATGAGAAGGGTACTATTTTTTAATCCTATCCACAAATAATATAGATTGTCATTTTTTATCCCCATCTTTTTTTTTCATTTTTGGTCCTGAATGTTTCTTTTTTTGTTAATATTTGTCTATCCTCCATATTTTTATTTTTTAATTTATTAGTCCTAAATGTAAATTTTTTAAAATAAAAACTTTGTCTCAAATTGGATTCAAACCTTGGTCTTTAATTTTAAATAAAAAGTTTTTAACCAACTCATGTGCTAAAGACATTTTGCTTTATATTTACATCTAATAATAATATATTATTTTAAATAAAAATATTCTCAAATATTAAACATAATGCCACAAAAAAGTTTTTATATTCACATTTCACAAACGAGTTTTATATTATATATTCATAATTTTAATGACATGTCTATAATTTTGTAATTTTTTTGACTAAATGAACTTTATATAATGATTATTATAATAAACTTTTTTTATTTATATCCTGGAAGTTATTATAACCAAAAAATATAATAAAGGGTGGAGAACAAAGATACTAATTGTCCTTAATATTATAATTGAAAGTTTTAGTTTAATTCAATAAAATAATTAGGATATAAGTGTCATGTATACAAAAATATTTAAAAATTATAAGCATTTCATTATAGTTTTGAATATATATATATATATAATTTATTTGTGAAACATGAATATAGAAAATTGATATTTGAATTATTTATTGTGGGATAATATTTAATATTTGATAGTAATTTTACTTAAATCATTACGATGTGAAAATAAACTAAATGTAGTCAATAATTGAGTTGGTTAAAATCTTTTTACTTAAAATTAAAGAACAAAGTTCGAATCTAATTTGAGTTAAAAATTTTTATTTTAAAAATTTACATTCAAGACAAATAATGTAAAAAATAAAAAGATGGTACCAGAAAAGATTAAAGAAAAAACATTCAGCACCAAAGATGTAGAAAAAACGAGAATCTATTAGATAGGATTAAAAAAGTGAAAATTTCAAAATACCCTTTTCATTTCCTCAAAAAAAGCTAAAATATATTTTTTGTGAAAATGACCCGGATGTGCAAAAAAAAAAAAGGGGTTTGATAGCCAAAAAATATATATATGGACCAAAGTTATCAAATTGAAATTGGAATTGGTGGAGGACCAAAAATGATTAAAAAAATATTATGAAACAAATTTAGAAAATTAAAATAGTTTATATACTGTAAGTGACGTTTTCTTAATGAAAATTTATGGTATAATGTACCAAACCTCCTTAAATTATAGAATGGAATGCTCCTTGGAAATTTTAAATTCAATATAGAAGGTAGCATTCATTAAAAATTTGCTACAACACTGTTGTTTTTCAAAGTTTAATTTTAGGTAAAGTTGAAAAAAAGATATATAAATCTTATTAGGAAAGAGGACTCTTGATTTGTGGACAAGATTTATGTAAAGGCCAATACATGTAGTCGAAGTAATATATTAATATAATTAATTTTGGTGCTAATAATGAAATTATGTAGTGATTTTTTTTATTTAGTATTGTGTTCTTAAAAACTATTAACTTTCTTAGAGTATCATGTTCATATGTATATTGATCAGTTTTATCTAAAATTTGAATAACATTGATTCTTGAAAAATTTAACCTCAATTAAAAAGTTCATCATCTTAATAATTATAAAACACGTAAAATAGGAAAAAGACATATGAAATATGTAATAGAAGATTTTGAGTAGAATTATTACCCCCTAATAATTCATATTGCCAGAACTTAAAATCATATTTTTTATTAAATGATAAGTGTTGAATTTATTTTGAACTCTCATCCATTATCCATGTGTATTTGTACTTTTACTTACTCAATTCTCAAAAATATATGCGCATAGTTGTCATTTCACATAATATTTGAAATTCAAACTCACACAGTAAACCGTTAAAATTCCGATTAATCTCTACCCACCAAAAAACAAATAAATAAATAAATCATGAACAGAGAAAAAAGAAAAAAGAAAAATCGAAAAGAAACCCTTACGGGTTACGGCCTTACCTCTCGATCTCTTTCAAAGGAGAATCAATGGTACCACCACTATAAATAGCGTCTCTCTCTCTCTAATTCCACACCTCTCTATCTCATTTCTTCGTCCGAGGCGTCTGTCGTGCCTCTTAGAGAGAGAACTACCCAAGCCAAGCAAGGCAAAGCCAGCCGTCTTCGTCATCATCCTAAGGTCTGGATTTGCTTGTCCTTAATTTTTTCTCCTTATCTCTGTTAATTGATTTGTTCGATCTTCAATCTGTTTATCGATCCATCAAAGCTGTGTCCTGCTACTAATAGTGTTGAATTAGATCTGAATCTTCTGTCCGTTTATTTTCGCTATTTGTTCGGTTTGAGTCTGAGATGTGTGCTTGGATTTATGTGATTTGTTGGAAATTTTTAGATCTGTTGGTTACATCTCTGAAATTGGTGTCTAGTTTGAATTGTGACCGATTTGTTTTTTTGATCCAATGGTTTAAATTTCTGCTTTGTAAGTTATAAAGATGATTGGCAGTGTAGTTTCTTTATATTTTGAGACGATCTTGCATTTTGTGTGTTAATGGTCTCCGATCTATGAGTATTAGTTGTTGTAGCTTGAATTGAGCTGGTTAATGGTTTGGTGACCAAATGTGACGTTCATTTCCTTATTTTAAGCGTTGTTCTATATTGATCTGCTCTCTGATTCCCTGGATCTACATTTTTTTTGTCATGGATGTGATATTGCTGGAAAGTAGTCTCTACTGTAGGAACATTGGTGTAATTTACCCATGAATCCAGCCGTAGAACTTCTTTCCTATATTAATTTTATTGTATTTCATGAAATCGATTGTCACTCTTTTAAGTGCTTTAATCCTGGCTATCATAATTATCTGATATTTGTTATTCAGTTCATAGAAAATGGCCGATACTGAGGATATTCAGCCCCTTGTTTGTGACAATGGAACTGGAATGGTTAAAGTAAGTGTTACTGTTTTGTTCATTAGTTTTAGAAAAGTTTTCATGATCTAATTAATTAAGGGTGGTTAATCTTTGGATAGATTATTATTGAATGACATTTCTTTATGTTCTCATCTTAGGCCGGGTTTGCTGGTGATGATGCTCCTAGAGCAGTCTTCCCTAGCATTGTTGGTCGCCCAAGACACACTGGTGTTATGGTTGGAATGGGCCAGAAAGATGCCTATGTAGGTGATGAAGCTCAGTCCAAAAGAGGTATCTTGACCTTGAAATACCCTATTGAACATGGTATTGTCAGCAACTGGGATGATATGGAAAAGATCTGGCATCACACTTTCTACAATGAACTTCGTGTTGCTCCTGAGGAGCACCCTGTGCTTCTTACCGAGGCACCTCTTAATCCCAAGGCTAACAGAGAGAAGATGACTCAAATCATGTTTGAGACCTTTAATGTACCTGCAATGTATGTTGCCATTCAGGCTGTTCTTTCTCTATATGCCAGTGGCCGAACAACTGGTAAGCCACCATAACTTGACTGCTATGGGTAACTTGGATGTGATTGCGATTGTGGTCTCATGTTGAGTTGGTTTATTCTTTGTAGGTATTGTGCTGGATTCTGGTGATGGTGTGAGTCACACCGTGCCAATCTATGAAGGGTATGCTCTACCCCATGCAATTCTTCGTCTTGACCTTGCAGGTCGTGACCTTACAGATCAACTCATGAAGATCCTTACCGAAAGAGGTTACATGTTCACCACGTCTGCCGAACGGGAAATTGTCCGCGATATCAAGGAAAAGTTAGCCTATGTGGCTCTTGACTTTGAGCAGGAGCTAGAAACGGCTAAAAGCAGCTCTTCTCTTGAGAAGAACTATGAATTGCCTGATGGACAGGTCATTACCATTGGAAATGAGAGATTCCGTTGCCCAGAGGTCCTATTCCAGCCTTCAATGATTGGTATGGAAGCTGCTGGTATCCATGAGACTACCTACAATTCCATCATGAAGTGTGATGTGGATATCAGGAAGGATCTCTATGGTAACATTGTGCTCAGTGGTGGTTCAACCATGTTCCCTGGTATTGCTGACCGTATGAGCAAGGAAATCACTGCATTGGCTCCCAGCAGCATGAAGATTAAGGTTGTTGCACCACCAGAGAGAAAGTACAGTGTCTGGATTGGAGGGTCAATTCTTGCTTCACTCAGTACCTTCCAGCAGGTGATGTTTCTTGACGTTCTGACCATTAATTTTTTAAGTTTATGCTTTCTTTTGAACTTACGCGTGAATTTTTCCCATTTCCAGATGTGGATTTCAAAGGGTGAGTATGAAGAGTCTGGTCCATCAATTGTCCACAGGAAGTGCTTCTAAGATGTTACTCTTGCTTGGGCTGGTGAGTTTTTTCTCCGCCCATTTAGTTGATCAATCTTTCATATTATGTTACAAGTGGAGTCAGTTTGCCGATATGATCGAAGTTTTGAAGGTGGGGTTCTCAAGGAGGACAATTGATAGATATGATCTGCAGTTAAATGGTGGTACTCATTTTTGTCGCTCCATGGATGCTGAGATGTAACGACCCAGTCTTCGCTCCATCCGTTGAACTTCAACCGTGTTGTTTTAGTAGGTTGTTTGTAGTTGAGGAGTGATTGTGATGTTTTCCTTTTATTTTTCTTTTTCCTCTTTCGAATATTTCATATTTGAAGTTCTTTTTTCCTTTGGAACAATTATGTCAATATTTATTGTATGAGAATATTTTATATTAGTGTCAGTTTGCGGAAATTATATTTTAATGCTGGATTGGAACTTCCAAGTGCTTCATGTGGATACAAATGTTTTGCTGAAACAAGCTTTCTTTTTTTCATCGTCCTTTCAATTTTTGTGGGGAATCTTTATTCAAATTTTTCTCTACTTTGTCAGTTTCACCTTCTGTGTATTTTGTTCGCATAGGATTGCTGGCGTGTGTCTGTATCTGTATCTGTTTTCAGTGTTTTATGTCTTTAGCTTTTTGAGGTATGAAATGGAACGCATCCACAGTTTTATCCACATTTCTGGTTTGTCTGCCCTATGCAGCAAGATTTGTCTGAAACCCGATTGCTGATCCCCTCCAGTCTCTTTCATTACCCATTTGAACTGATTTGTGGCTAACAATTCTTTACAACCGTACTAAATTCATGTCCTCTACAGCATCAAGCTATTCTACCACGTGATCTGAGGGTGCTAAATTTCACCCGATGGGATTTACATGTCTTTTTCGGACATTTTGGGCTGCTTGTCGTCGAGCTCCCTCTTGAACAGGGGCTGGTGTAGAATTTTCGAGTCGTTTTCGTACTCTCCAGAAAAGAAAGGGTTTATTCTTGTGTGATGATCTTTTTTTAACAAAGCTATACATGTATTTTGATTATGTTGATAGTAAATGCACACTCATTTGGCTTTGACGTGCATGTAAACTACGTCTTTAAATACTTAGACTATATTATATGTAAAATAAATCCTAGTAAGGGCCCAAAACCAGGTAAGTTAAAAAAGCCCTCGGATTTTACATTTATTTTGGAAAATACTAAAATTGAGTTTCTGAAACATATATACCAATGATGATTTCGGTTCTTAAATTTTATTCTATTTTTTAAACTCTTTTTGGTTCCTAAAATTGACAAATCTAGTCTCCAAAATTTCAATATTTTGTGGATATGATCCTTGATTTTTTTTTACTAATTTTATGGTCCCCAAAACTTTTTAAATTATGATGATGATCATTTTTCTCATTTACGAAATAAATTTAGTCCACTCCTATGGCCATAACCACCTAATCCTAAAATTTTAGAGACTAAATTCATTAATTTTTTCCGGATATAAGTCAAAAATGATATAAAGGATCATAATCATAATTCTAACAAGTTTTGGAGATCATAAAATTTGAAGAAAAAAAAAAAAATGGAGACCATAGTCACTAAAACCTGAAAATTTGGAGACTAAATTCACAAATTTTCCACTTTTTTATGGCCTTTTAAATAATTTGAACTGCAATTTTGGTCTTTTGTATTGTATGTTTGAACAAAAAATTTATAAAGTTAGATATTTTGATAATTTTGGATTGTTTTATATGCATTTTAAAATTTTATGATCTTGCGAATTTTTGTGTCAAATAGCTCCTTCTGAGGTTGTTATATTTATATCATTTGCAGTTAGAAGATATTATTTTGTATGTTTCAGATAATTTGTCTTTTTTATTCACCAAGACCGCTGAGGACTAATTTTTTTTTTTTTTCATGAAAAGGTCAAATCCGGATATGCGAATCCGCTGAGGACTATTGCAAGGTGGTAATGGAAGAAAAAAAAACAAGTTAAATCTGTTTGATTTTAGTGATATAATAATATTTTGGGGATCAAAATCCTCAAAATGAAAATATTGAGAAAATCACCAATTTAGTCCTTTTTGTTTTACCATTTCTCCATGTAAGTCCTCTTTGTTTTTTTTTTTTTGAATTATAGGTCCTTTATCTTTTATATATTAACAACGTAAATCCCTAATCTTGTTTATTGACATTTAAAATCCTTCATTATTAATTTTTTTAAATATAGGTCCCTTATTTTTTTACATGTGTCTTAAAAAGTTCCTTTTTACCTGAAAAATCAATTTTCAGGCTAAATTATGCACCCGACACTATTTGGGCAAAACATTTGACTGTGTTTGCAACAATGTTATGTTTCTTCAAACACAGAT
>JAWZTD010000097.1:6212202-6229179 GCA_035221335.1 Echites panduratus
GTAAAGGGTTAGGTTTCATGACCATTTCCCACATGCAATTGTATTTGATGTCACCAAAACCGGACAAATTTGGAACCAATGAATGAATATTATTCCTGTTCTTGTCATATTCATCCATACTTAACACTTCCAGCTGGCATGTGATCGGTATATTCTTGTTCTTAGTACACTAAAAAATTTTGGTAATAACTTTTTATATATATAATGAGTCTAATATCGTGTTATCTGTTTATGTGTATATGATTTAATTTAAAAGAAAATTGATGGATTTGAATTCGAAATTTATGATTTATATATCAGTTATTCCACTCATTGAAATGTCAAATATGTTTATTAATGTTATCCAACATGTAAATTGTCCCCCAAAAAAAAAAAAAAAGAATCTTTGATTTTATTATAACATGCAAATTTTATAAATTAATGTGTTTTAATAACTTACAAATCATAAAATATCTTGAATCTATAAAATATATTAACCTATCGTAAATAGTAATCTACTCAAAATGAATCCTATTTTGTATAAAAAAATTAATGTAACTATCCTAATTATTTTCGACCTAATTAATAATGGATAAAATGAACTTGAAATGTCATTTTGATGACTCTAATGAATTTCATTGGAATCCATTAAACTAGTGGATTTGTTTGTATGCTTGTGGTTTGTTAGAGCGCAATGGAATTAATTCTGACATGTCATCATCGAGACTATGATTAAGTTATCGCTATAACTAGAAATAAAAATAAGAAATTCCAATTTTTGTTTGATTGTCCTTCTCTACTACTGATGTTTCCTTTATTACTCTGTTATAATTATTATGTTATAAGGTCAATCTAAAAATTATGTCAGGCTTGTTTGTTGTGTTGTCACGTGTGAAGAACTGCCAATGTACAACTTTGCCCTTTTCAAAGTTGCGTAATCAATTTGTAATATTACAACTCATCTCCCCCACATAATTAAATACATATTAATTTTAAATTTTTTTTAATATAAAATATATATATTCGTATAAAGTCTAATTTTTAGATACATATTTATTATTAATGTTTTGTTAAAAAGGGAAAAATATATTACAAGTGATTCTTGCTCGAATTTTAATAAAAAAAATTTATATACATGTAAACTATAATGATTTAATTATTATTTATATAATAGTATGTAAACTTTCATCTTATAAAATCACTTTTAAATGAGCTATTGTTTTTTTTTTTCTTTTTATTGATGAAATTAGGAAGAGTTCTCCATAAGAAAGTTCCTGTTTTACAAGGTTCATCACTTGACAATGTACTTGCTACCACCACGCTGAGCTGGACACGTGGGAGAATTTTTTTTTATTATTTTTATAAAAATGATATTAAAAAAGAAAGGCCCAAAAAAAAAAAAAAAAAGTCATTTATTGACTGGGAGAGCATAACAGTTCTGTTGCTGTTATTCACTCAAAAACTTTTAATGATGGGGGGTTGGTAGTGCAATATCACAAAAATTATTTACTGTCAAGAAATTTGGTCAATTATTATTTTTAAAATTAATCTTTTTTTTAAATAATTATTATCAATTTTATGAAAATAATAATTGTTATCATACAAATTTTTTCTTGATAATTATAATAATTTGTCGCTATCATTATTTAAAAATAAAAATAAAAATATTTTTGTTCTTTTGGGGGAAAACGTTTTTACCCTTTTTTCCCTCCATTTTGTCCCATTTAGGTCCATAAAAAAAAAAAAAATAAAAAAGGCTCCGATTTGAACCCGTGAGTTGTCATTTTGGAATTTGGAGGAATGTCTTCAGACTTAAGGCTGCCATTCCATATTACAATTAACAGCTTTTGTTTATTCAGTTCAGCTCTCATATCTGATGGTCAAAATCAATATCTTTCTCTATTCCATTTTCCACTAAAGACAAATAAATTTATAGTTTAAATAATAAATAAATTATATAAAAAACACATAAATTGTAAGATATGTGTCAAATAACTAGAGATTAAAGAATAAGGTATTATCTTATCACATTACTTAAATTTAAATTAGTAGATTAATATACATAATTTTCTCATTTTTTATGCAATGATGATGTATGCATTGCATAAGGCATTTAATCATAATTTTTTTTTAACTTATAACTATTATCTTCTGATGTTCATTATTATATTTATCTATCGAGATATTTGAAAGGACAAATCATAACTTAATAATAACATATATATTTAGAAATAATGTTATAAAATGTTTTAATACATTCCAAATATCAACCTAGGATTAACTTTACATGAATAAATATAAGTATATTGTGCAATAAATTTTTTTTTATTTATATATATGCATATTATATAAACATGAAATAAAATATTAGAGTACATATGTAAAAAGTCACGAAACATTTCTTTTCTTTTTTTTTTTCAATTGTTTTTAATTAAAAAAAAGAATGTGGGTTTTTAAATTATTTTAAGCTACATTTATTTTGAAAAATCAAATAATATTAATCTCATGTATTCAAAAGGAAAGATAGATGAGTGTGATTGGTTGGAGTCTTCATAAAATCTGATCGGGATAAAGACTTAGAATCGATTCGATTGTGAAACCAATAGTGAAAATTTTTACCGCCAGAAGGAAGAGTAAAAGTTGAAGTAGTAACCAACCGTGATGTCTGTCCCTCGTTGTACGTTTTGAGTCAATGGTCAACCCAACTCAAGAGTCCTCTCTCTTCGCATTATTTATTTTATTTCATTAGTACAACCCCACCTAGTTATAAAAGAAACATTTAATCTAAGAGTCTTAAGTTAAAAAAACCAACAGTTATAATACAACACCTAGTAATTAGGATCTGTTCACACGGTTTTGTTTTCTTCTTCAATTTGCCTTTTCTTTTCTCACTTCACTGACTTCCCCAACCCAAACCCATCAAAACCTATGGTGCCTTTTTACGCGTTTTTACTTTCTATCTGTACCCCTCAAGGACCCCACCCCCTCCCCCTGCCCCATGTAATAGGTATAAGTTGCTGACCATTTTTTCCTTATATATACTTTTATTTTATGAAAAAATAAAAATCACTCATTTTTTCTTAGTAATTTATTTTAAATTTTTTTTAAAAAAAGAGTTAGAGGAAATATAGACTAACTAACTAAAGATATCATTAAAAAGATTTTAACAAAAAAATTGAAACCAAGGAATAGTGCAGAATAAAAATATATGCAATTAAAAAAAAAATTAGAAGATATACTTGGACATTGTTTATCTAATTTTTTTTTTCTTTTCTATAACAAGAAAGAACTCAAAAATAAGTGCCACAAGAAAGCCAACATTATGAACCAACTAGATAGATGATAGATCTTTACCGAATAATAATATAGACAACCTCAAAGGACATCCACAGAACTGTACTCAACAGCTGTTGTTGTCCAAGTGTGCCAACAAACGCTCCCCCTTTCTTCCCACTGTGTTCCCGCACCCATCACCCCTCGCAGCTCCTTCCCCTCGCAGCACCTCACCCTGTCGCCCTCAGCGCTGCTACCCCAGCAATCACTCACATTCACTCCTTTGCTTAGGTAGTCATCACCAACTCCTGGTGGGGTCCGATTTCGTTTTTATTTTTCACACAGAAAACACAGTTACCATCGAAAGGGCAGAGCTTTTTGGCGGAAAAGGGCAGTAAATGGTATTTAATGCCACTATTGTTTTTTATTGGTGGAATAGTTATTTAATCCCAGCCAAATCTATAGCCATCTCAAATTTCTGGTTTTCCTTCTTGAAAAAGTGTGGGAAATAAGGGGAGAGTTAAGTTTATTATTAATCTATCTCATTTTCTCTCCTACGCGTCCACATTTGATAATTCTTTCTCTGAGAATCGTGTCAATTCATATCCTAAGTACGGCACCACACCCCCTCACCAAAAGTCTAAAGTCCACTCCAGCCAGATTACAGTGCAGTCTTAGCTTGAAAAGAAATCTAAATACTTAGCTGTTCTTTTTTTTGCCCCCTTTTTTTTAATGGGTTATTATAAAAAATATTCTCGAGGAGAAGCAGTGCCTTTTTAGTTCTCTTTTACTTTATTGTGTGTTAGCAATTAGTCTATTGCAAATTTGCAATCATTATTATTATAATATTGAAAAAAAAAAAATTTCCATTGCCTAATTGTGGTTTTGCGTTTCTATAAAGTGCTTCCCTCAATGTGAGGGACTGCCTTTGGGTATCTTCTGATGGGGGTTACATTTACATTTTGCATTAGACCAGTGAGTGTTCCGAGACTCATGTTTTAGCCAAAAGGACACTCTTTTGAGGGATTCCTGTGGATTTTGTGCACTGAAAGATTGAATTTTTGAGCTGGGTTTTGGTGGGATTTGAAGAGCTTGGCTTTCTGAGATTTCGTTTTTGGGAGTTGTGAACAAATGGCGATGAACACTGGGGGACGGCTTATTGCTGGGTCTCATAACAGGAATGAGTTTGTTCTAATAAATGCTGACGAGATTGGAAAGGTAAGACTCTGTATATACTTATTCTTTTAGGTTCTCAGTTTGTTTTCTTCGCATTCCATTTTTACCCGTTCTGTGGTTTAAATCTGTCCTGCATTTGGCTGAGGCTTTGTAATTCTCTCTCCTTCTCTCTCCCATGTTATCGTCTGCTATTTACTTTGGCCTAGCCAGCGATTTTCGACTTTAGGTTCCTTCTTTATGCCTTTTTGTTGATTTTCTTTCCGTTTTACTTATTTTGTGGGGAGTGGGGTGCGTGTCGGTGGAGTATATTACTGTTTGTGCGTTTCCTTATTTTCCGATTTAAGTTTGGATACATTTTGATTTGAGGTGCCATTGTATTTTGCGGGTAACGTGAGTCAGTTTGTGGATTTGGGTGATAAATGCAGATGATGTTGGGTTCTAACAGGTGCTTCTTGAAAAGCATTTAATTCATCTTTCATGTCTAGTCTTGCCTGAAATGCCTGAGTATTTCTTGTGCATATGTGGGATACTGCCCCTTATGAAATCTTCAATTAATGTGAATGATTCTCTGATAGATCTGCCTATATGCATCGGAAACATTGCTAATGTTTTTGTTTGTCAACGAAGAAATGAGGGAAATTGTTAAGGAACTGAAGAAGATACACCTGTTCTCAAGATTTTGCAAAAAGGGCATGTGAGATTAAGTTAAATAGTAATTGATGAGTGTATTTAAGGTCTAAAGTTTGTTCTTTTTTGTTGTAATACGGTGTTCTTTAGGTTTCAGGTAATGAGAAAATACTTCTTTTAGTTCTTCCATGCGCACACCATTTCTTGGAAAGCCCATGTACAAGTAGGAGCTAATTGTTAACAACCATTGCCTTCATATTAATTTAATTATATTATCTTTCAGATCAAGTCTGTACGGGAATTAAGTGGGCAAGTATGCCAAATTTGTGAGGACGAAATTGAGATCACTGTGGATGGAGATCCATTTGTTGCCTGCAACGAATGTGCTTTCCCTGTTTGCAGGCCATGTTACGAATATGAGAGAAGAGAAGGAAATCAAGCTTGCCCTCAGTGCAAAACCAGATACAAGCGAATTAAAGGTAGGTTTCTTTTTGTTTTCCGCCCACGGGGGGTTACTCATTTTTACCTGGCGAACTTACTTTTATAAGTGATGGATTGTAGGTAGTCCAAGGGTTGAGGGGGATGAGGAAGAGGATGATATTGATGATTTGGAGCACGAATTTGATTATGGGAATATTGATCCTTTGAGACCACAGCAGTATTCAGGTGTCATTCCATCTACCCGTGGTGGTCTTGCTAGCTCGTCTGGGCATGCTTCATCTACCCAGAATCTTGATATCCCCCTTCTGACCTATGGTGAAGAGGTAATTAACGGTGTGATTGGATACACCATCAATTTGGATGGTGTCATCCAATTTGGTAAAATGTACCGTTAGATTGAAGTCCGTGATTCCTCTCAAAAACGGAAAAATTCGACTCAAATCTAAATTGAAACATTCATTTAAGATGAGATGATTCGAATTTTTTTATTTTTGAACAAAAAATGGATTCTAATCGACACGTACATTTTACGTGCTGATGGATTTAGAATGGAGGTGAAAATGGAGTATCCAATCATAGCCTAAGTAATCTGCTTAATTAGCTTCAGTTACTTTGTTCTCTACAATGTCAGCTTACATTATTTTCTATCTTTCTTGTTTTAGGATTCCCAAATATCATCTGACCATCATGCCCTTGTTGTCCCCCAATTTGCTGGTCAAGAGTATGGCGTCAATGCATCAGCTTTTTCAGATCCAGCTGCACCTAGTAAGCCATTTTCCCTTTCATATAATTTCTCACTTCGCATGAAAAATTTTGTTCCTCTGCAATCAAGTAATGTGCTTAATATATCTCTCCCAGTGCAACCGAGACCAATGGTTCCACAGAAAGATATTGCATTGTATGGCTATGGAAGTGTTGCATGGAAGGATCGAGTGGAAGATTGGAAGAAAAGGCAAAATGAAAGACTTCAGGTGGTCAAGCATCAAGGACAAAATGACAGTGGAAGTACTGATGGGAGTGAATTTGATGATAATACTGATTTACCCATGTAAGGACCTGCAATTATTTCTCTCTCATGCATAACTAGGTTCTTCCATCAGTTGTAGAACCAAGAGGGTTTATGTGGGTTTAAAATAATGTATTCAAGTTGTATGACCACATGATACAGAAACTTAAAAGTCACAACACTACCCTAAATTTCACTAAGGGGAACATGGTGTTTAAGTTGCATAGACCTTTTGCACACCACTAGATCTTACATTCTTTGTCTTGGAACATGTGAGAATTATCGAGGTTGTGGCTGTTGCTATTCTAGTATTCTAATTATTAAACTAATGAAAGATCATGCCGTCATATGAAATGTAGTTTTTACTGTAGGCAGTAATATTCTTGTTATAAACAAGAAGTTTGGTTAATAATTTTTAGTTTACACCATCATCTTAGCTAATTCTGTAATTAAGGTTCTTCTGGAAAGATGTTATATCATGCCGAAACATAATTTGCAATAGTAGAAACTTACACTTATTGAACTATCCTTGTCAACTGTTTGATATTATTTCTGGGAAAATGCACTGTAATGTTTCCAATATAGGACATGAATTTAGCATAGTCTCTTCTGGCACAATTAATTTATTATTTTGAATTTCAGGATGGATGAAGGACGGCAGCCGCTTTCAAGGAAATTACCGATCTCTTCAAGCAGGATAAACCCCTACAGATTGATAATCATGCTTCGTCTTCTTGTTCTTGTGCCTTTCTTCCATTACAGAATTCTGCATCCAGTTAAGGATGCATACGCATTGTGGATGACATCAGTCATTTGTGAAATATGGTTTGCCGTATCATGGATTCTAGATCAATTCCCAAAGTGGTGTCCAATAGAACGAGAAACATACCTAGATCGTCTGTCACTCAGGTACATATGCTAAAATGTTTTTTTTTTTTAAGTATTTGTGTGGCAATTACAAACCTTGAAGAACATTTCACGGTGTTCTCTTGGGCATTCTATTGATTTTTAGAAATGCCATACTATTTTCTTTTTGTCTCTAAGGGGTTGCATTTTGTATTCCAGATACGAGAAAGAAGGGAAGCCATCCGAGCTTGGTTCAGTCGACATCTTTGTTAGTACTGTAGACCCCATGAAAGAACCACCATTGATCACAGCAAACACTGTTCTTTCTATATTGGCTGTCGATTATCCTGTAGAAAAAGTTTCATGTTATGTCTCAGATGATGGTGCTGCCATGCTTACTTTTGAAGCACTTTCTGAGACATCAGAATTTGCTCGTAAATGGGTTCCCTTCTGCAAGAAGTTCAATATTGAGCCACGGGCTCCAGAATGGTATTTTTCACAGAAGATGGACTATCTTAAAAACAAAGTTCACCCAGCATTTGTAAGGGAGAGGCGAGAAATCAAGGTTTGCTGCTCATTTCTCGGCATAACTACTTTAAGTCTTTAATGGAACTTTATGGTCTCGGAAATCATTGATACTAAATGTAAAGTAAGATGCAATGATATTTTGATCATAGGCTTTGTGGTGACAAATTTTATCTTGTTAACTGTTTGTATTTCCTCGACTGCAGAGAGAATATGAAGAATTTAAAGTTCGCATAAATGGTTTGGTTGCCATGGCCCAAAAGGTGCCAGAGGAAGGTTGGACAATGCAAGATGGAACACCTTGGCCTGGTAATAATGTTAGAGATCACCCTGGTATGATCCAGGTGAGATGTTCCTTTCTGATTACATCTGGAAAATTTTTAATCAAATATTGATCAATATAGTTTGAGTGTTAACTAAAATTGCAATTGATCAAGTTTTCTATTCAGGTGCATGCATGTTCATCTTTGTTTCTAATTTAAATCATAAAGCTCTACTACATTGTTTAAGGAAAATGAAACTACTTCAGTTCTGTGTAAGTATTTATGCATCTTTAATTAAAAAGTTCAAGATCAGGCTGCTTACAATAGCAACGTGAATGAACTCTAGAAGGCAAACATAAAAGAGCTTTTCAGAGACTTACTTCTGTTTAATTTCGAAAGTTAAAGATTAGGATATCAGCTTCTTACAGTACCAATATAGATTAAAGGAGAACTTAAAGGAGCTTTTCTGAGACTCCTGAAACTTGGGATGCTATGCTATTAAGAAAATTTGTTCTAATTCAAGTCAATATTCCCGTTAGCATTAATCCAGATGCTGGGGTGGTGAAACTTGCAGCTATTGCTTGAATTTTCCATCCTGTATGTGGTATGCGAACTGCATTTGCTTCTGCTTTGGTGATTGCATTATACTTAAAGTTTATGTTTCTTTCATGTCAATTAAATTGTTCAAAGTACATCCTCTGAAGTTTTTGGTTACTCATTTTTCCCCAATAGGTATTCCTTGGAAATGATGGTGTTCGTGATATTGAAGGAAATGAGTTACCTCGACTTGTGTATGTTTCCCGTGAAAAGAGGCCTGGATTTGATCACCATAAAAAGGCTGGTGCCATGAATGCTCTGGTAAATCATGGTCTCTCCTCTATATGATAATGTCACCTCAATTAACTAGTTCTCTAAAACAGAACCAGATTCCCAAACTCATCACCCACCCAAATAAAATAAATCCAAAAGAAGCTATAAAAAGAACACGCTCCAATTGAGAGAGTTAAAGAAATGTTGTAAGATAAATGTTCAAGGTTTGATATACTGAGCATTTTTTCATTGTCATGCCTCCAGATGCGGGTCTCAGCAGTTATCTCAAATGCTCCTTTTCTTCTCAATGTCGATTGTGATCACTACATCAACAATAGCAAGGCCCTCAGAGAAGCCATGTGCTTCATGATGGATCCTACTTCAGGGAAGAAAGTTTGCTATGTACAGTTTCCACAGAGATTTGATGGAATTGATCTGCATGATAGATACTCAAACAGAAATGTGGTATTTTTTGATGTACGTATACACTAATCCTGTTGATGAACTTATTGTAGTCTTGTCTGCTCTTTTGCAAAAAACTGATCTGATATGCTTGTTCCTCAGATCAACATGAAAGGTTTAGATGGGTTGCAAGGACCAATTTATGTCGGAACTGGTTGTGTTTTCAGAAGGCATGCTCTTTATGGTTATGATGCTCCTGTTACTAAGAAGCCACCTAGTAAGACCTGCAACTGTTTGCCAAAGTGGTGCTGTTTATGTTGCTGCTCTAGGAAGAACAGGAAAGGAAAGGCAAAGAAAGAGAAGAAGAAGAAGCAGAAGAACAAGGAAGCTTCTAAGCAAATACATGCTCTTGAAACCATTGAAGAAGGCATTGATGGTACATCCTCTTTTTCAGAAGAGTAGGCTTCAATTGGTTAGCTTCCTGAAAACAGATTTGTCCTGTATGTTAGTCCATGTGGGCTAAACAAGAATAATGTTTTTCCAAAAACCTTTACTACCCTCTATTTTATGAAAATCTAAACACCTATTAGGTTTCTTAAGCAAATATTTTTAAAACTTCAGTTTCGGTGGACTTTCTAGAAAGCATTTTAGTATTTCTGAATATGCTGTTTCCAGAAATTTGTTTTCACACATTGTGCAAATGGATCTGATGTCATAATGTAATCAATTTTTGCACAGAACATAGTCTCCTAGAAATGAAAATGGGTTTATTCCACCAGCAGTTTGAAACTAGTTCTGTTTCCATTGCAGAAACAAAACCTGAGAATGCATCGCCCCAAGTAAAGCTTGAAAAGAAATTTGGGCAATCACCTGTCTTTGTAGCCTCAACATTGTTGGAGAATGGTGGAGTTCCAAGGGATGCTAGTTCTGCATCTCTATTGAAGGAAGCTATTCATGTTATCAGTTGTGGCTACGAGGATAAGACCGAATGGGGAAAAGAGGTACTCTACTTCCTACGAACTTAATGTTGTCTTTTACATCACTCACTATTCCATTTTGTTCACATTTGGCTGTTTTTATTAATGTTATTATCGTTTTAAATTTTTTTTGCCCTTAACCAGGTTGGATGGATCTATGGTTCAGTTACTGAAGATATCTTGACAGGATTCAAGATGCACTGTCATGGCTGGAGGTCTGTCTATTGTATACCACGGCGGCCTGCCTTCAAGGGTTCAGCTCCGATCAACCTTTCTGACCGTCTTCATCAGGTTCTTAGGTGGGCACTTGGATCTGTTGAGATTTTCTTAAGCAAGCACTGTCCAGTTTGGTATGGTTATGGAGGTGGATTGAAATGGTTGCAACGTTTTTCATACATAAATTCTGTTGTATATCCTTGGACTTCCATTCCACTGGTTGTATATTGCACATTACCTGCCATCTGCCTTCTCACTGGCAAGTTTATTGTTCCTGAGGTATGTTATCATTTCAGCCATTGATTTTTTCACATCTTACATCATCCAGTGTAACCTTTAGCTAGCTCTCACTTCTGTATGCAGATTAGTAACTATGCTGCCATTGTGTTCATGGCTCTCTTCATATCTATTGCTGTGACTGGTATCCTTGAAATGCAATGGGGTGGCGTTGGTCTGGATGATTGGTGGAGAAATGAGCAGTTCTGGGTCATCGGAGGTGTTTCCGCACATCTTTTTGCACTCTTTCAAGGATTGCTCAAGGTTTTGGGTGGTATAGACACGAATTTCACTGTCACGTCAAAAGCAGCCGATGATGGGGAGTTCTCCGAGCTTTATATGTTCAAATGGACAACGTTGTTGATAGCTCCCACGACTTTGTTGCTCATTAATATTGTTGGGATCATAGTTGGAATAGCAGATGCAATAAATAATGGATATGATTCTTGGGGTCCATTATTTGGTCGACTATTCTTTGCCGTCTGGGTCATTCTTCACCTCTACCCTTTCCTCAAAGGTTTGATCGGAAAGCAGCAAAGGACTCCAACTATTATTGTGGTATGGTCAATTTTACTGGCTTCGATATTAACACTATTGTGGGTCCGAGTGAACCCATTCGTATCAAGAGACGGCCCTGTGCTGGAAATTTGTGGGTTGGACTGCGAAAACTGAGAGACTGGGAGTACAGCTTCAGATCATTAGTTCGGCTCAGACGAATCGGGAAAGCTGGTGCAGCAGTCCCACAAAGATGGTTGTGATTGTTCAGGCAGCCAGACAACACAAATTTGTTGGTAATGGTTATGAATGTTTGAGATAAAGTACCACAGATAGAATAATTGCAAGTATACTCTGGAGTTGTAGATATATTAAGCAGTGTCAGCCTGACAATTTGATTTGTTCTAGAATTGTTTCATTAATTCTTTTGTGACATACCTGTATTTGGGGGGGCTTATTTTTTGGCTGTTCTCTTTGTTTTTCCTCCTATTTTTTTGTCAGTGCATATACTTGTATAAGTTAATCCCTATTCAAAGGGGGAGGGCATTTTGTGAGTGTTTGAGATCATATACTGAATATACACTAGTTCTACTTCCCTCTCTCTCTCTCTCTCTGTTGTGGTTTTTAAGTTTTTGAAGTCAGAATCACATATACAGGCTGTGAGTGTCTGGGCTTACCACTGATTAATTTGCTTCTTCTAAGGACTCCTGAAATGTGTCTGATTTTTGTTCTGCCTTCCAAGTGTCGATGTTCAGGAATTGTTCATTTGTAATTGATGCATCGTTGGTAATGGAGGACTCTTGACTCGGTATTCATATTACTTATTTATGTCTGATGGACGGGACGAATCTTGGGAGTATATTATTATATTATTAATTACTGTAGTCACATGCTATATGCAATTTCCCAATCAAATGGGTTCTTTATAAAACTTTATATAATATTATTTATTAAAACTTTTATTTATGGTATCCAGTCATAATTACCTAATATAGAAATTTTCAAGTTAAACAGCTTTCTTTCAAGCAAACCTTAATATATAAAGAAAAAGACGTGGAAAAAAAATTTAGTTGTCATGATGAAAAAAGTAAAAATCATCTTGGACTTCAAGAACAAAGTTGATCTTCTTCAATTGCGACTTTCCACTCTTCCCCTCCTTGTGACTTTGCAGTCTCTCTCCCACTCTCTCCCCCCCCCCCCCCGCCCGGGGAGGGGTGACAAAATTAGCGCATCATTTAACGTTGAATATTAATTTTTATTAAATTTAAACTGACAATATTAAATTAAGTCATTATATATCCACCAGCTCTATCCTCACACTTATCCCTATCCCTATTGAAAGTCTTAATAGGTTTTTAATTAACTTTATTTTGATAATAACAAATTAAGGATTAATGAGATTCAAAAGTTTGATTTTTAGTAGGTGATTGAAATACATCAAAGTGTTCTTCAACATTTGTTTTGTGATGTTTAATGAGAAAGTCTTTTAAAAGTTCAAGATTTTACAAGTTTGAAGAGTTCAAGTTTGGAGAACTAGCTTATGAAGGTTGGTTGGATAACTAGTTTTATCTTTGTACCAAGTCTTCCTATAGCCATTAAGAATAATATTTCTCTCTTCTATAAAATTCATTTTTGCCATTTTTTCACAGAACAATTAAGACACAAAGTTTACATTCTTAATATTCATTTGAAAGAGGAGGCAAAGCAACTTGGGTTCTATTATTTATTTACTCTTCATCAAGAATCATTAAAGGGGATTTACTAGCGTTCAATATGTATTCATCTCACTCCCAAGGGAAGTGTTTTTTAAACTCATTTCTACTCTTTATTATATTTGTGTTTTGTTAGGTTGTCTTTGTGACATAAAATCATTGGAGAGGGTTATCGTAGTTTGATTTGATTTCCACTAGGTTGTCTTTTTGTGACACAAAATCCTTGGAAGAGATTGTCCTAGTTTATATTGATTGTTAAACTTGGGTTTGTAACCTAGATTTATGTGATTTATTGATATTAGTGGATTTTGATAAAATCTTAAGGTAGAGAACCTTTGGTAGTGGACTAAACTCACAAAGGTGAGTTAACTTACTATAAATCATTGTGTTCCTTGCTTAATTATTGCTTTCATTATCTTATTTCGTTAAATTTCATTGTATGACATTTATTACATTCCAAGTGTTTGATAAATTGTCTCAACCAAAATAACTTTCAAATTTATAAAAAGAGCTTTTAAATAAGATTTAAGAAAAAGCTTTTAAAAACCTAATTCATCCCCCCTCTTAGGTTTTTCACCTACGCCTCCCCCCACCCCACCTATAACCCACACCCTGCCCTTATTTGGATCTCCCAAATCATTGAATTTTCTACTTTTCATTATGAACCAAAAACTCTAACCCCTAAAATCCCACTTCAAGATTTCTTTTTGGATCGCCCTTCTAAGTTCTAGTGACACACATTGACAAAATGGTTGGAAGAATGAAAAAGCATGCTCATGCATGAAATGAAGAAATTGTCTTCTTTCTTCCATTTCCCTCCAAAATTACAATGCTATAAATATTCAAGTCGTTAACATTTTTCATGTACAATTCTCTTTTATAAAACTTTTTCTCTTTAATAATTTTAACTTGATTTGATCGTCGGAGAGTATTTAAAGGAAACATTAATCTTCGGCTTGTGTGCAGGCCCAAAGGCATATTCCTAAAACCGATCTCTTAAGCAACCGAATCCACATCCATCAGCGACATCACTTGGTTATAACTATTTTTAATTTACTTTTTTTTTTATCTAAAAAAAAAAAACAAATGTTTTATAAAATCATGTAATACATTATACTTTATACAAAATAATTTTATAAAAGTAAACTTTTAACAAATGGAAGAGTTTCGTTGAATTTTCGTTTTTCCTTTTTCCAACTCCTTACATTTAAATTTTAATGAATTATACAAAATTAACTAATTCTTACACAAGAATTGTGTATTCAATGGATACATACATGTCTTTCTAAAATACAATGAATTAAGTCAATATATTTATATTAATTTAAACCTCATTCAATTTAATTTAATGACAATAATAATTATTAAATAATATTAAATATGTTCTAATGGATATAACCAGGTGTAATCTATTATCAATATAATCTGCTCCTGATGCCATGCAGTAACACCTACATTTTAGAAATCACTCAAATACTAAGCCAAAAAATGGCTCCAAATAATATATATTATTTAATTTAGAAAAAGTAGTATATATTTTTATAATTTTATTAATAAAATATATCTTCAAAAATATATTTGTACAGAAGAAAAGCTAGAAGATCCCAAACCCAAAAAATTTGATCATGACCAAAAGGAGTCATTTTCATCAATTTCCACATATTATATATAATATTTATTTATATTCACAATCTATAACATAATAGTTCATCAACAGAATAGAAAAACACTATCATAGAGATAATATTTATTTTGTTTTAAATTCATTTCAAATCAAAGTGAGTAAGTTTCTATTCCACACAAAAGGTAATTTTATACTCTTCCTTTTTTTAGAGCAAGGAGGACAAAAAATAGAAACAATATTTTAAATTAAAAGAAGAAAAGAAAAGAAAGAACGAAATGGTGGAAGAATGGGGTTAATGGGTGAGGGTAGGGTGGTGGGACTAGAAAATGAATTTTTTTTTTCTTTAAAATAAGCTTAGGGGGAAAAAAAAAAAACAGAAAGAAAAGAATAAAGAAAGAAAGATAAGGAAAAAAGAAAGAGAAAAAAAATGTTAAAAATAGAAAGAAAAAAATTAATGAAGTGATTTAAAAGAGCAAGTATGAAATTTGAAGTGTTGGAGTTTTTTTTTATATAAACCACTTTCGTAATTTAAAGAAAAAGTCATTATTATTTATTTAAATCATTATAAATAATTTATAAATCATAACTTAAATAAGTGTGATTTATTTATCATTAACCATTGATTACTTATTTTGACACCCCTATTCAAATTCTTATAAAAAGAAAAATAATTACCTTTTTTTTAATGAAAAATTTGATAATTATTCTGAATTCTTGATAATACACATTTTAATTTAATCAATTTTGATATTATCGAAGAATCAAATTAAAAAAAAAAAGAAAAGGAAAGTCATCCTAAAGATGTCATTTTCCCATAAGGACATATTTGACTATCTTTTAGTCTTTACCTTCCAAAAAGAGAGAGCTAAAGCCATAGGGAAAGGGGGAAAAAATGGTTCAATTCAAGCGTTTCTATTGAAGTCTTTCCATGACCTAAAGTTCCTTTTTATTTTCTTTGGTCTTCTCGAGTCAAATCCACATCTAGTAATTAAGACATCATACTTCCAAAATGTGCTTTCTTTTTATTTATTTATTTATAATACATTGAACGAGTCCACACCATCCCTGGTCTCATAAAATGATAATTTAAAACTAATTAAGTTATTGAAGAAAAAAAAAACTAAGTTATTGGTTCGATATGTAAGTAATACCTTCCATATCTGATGAGGAAATACAAAGATAAAATAATTAGAAGTGGGATTTCGATCCTCCTATAATATAAAATGTTAGCTGCAATTTCATGCGGATTATGCACTCTTAAATATATTTATGTTATATAAAAAATATTTTTTATCTTTCTTAATATATAACTATATTTTTATTTATTTACAATAAGTGAATAAGAATATTAATAGAAGTAAGAATAAAAAAAATATATTGTAATAATGCATCGATAATTATAAAACAATTTATATTGTGGGACAAATAAAATCCTTTAAATAACTTATATCTCAGAACAAAGGTGTTTGCTTGAGTCAGATTGAGAGAACGCTTGTAAAATATATATATATATATATATAAAATAATTTAAAAGAAAAAGAAAGGGGTAAATTTAATTCACATTGGCTACGGTTTTTTTTTTCTTTTAAAAATTTTAATAATAAGTCAGAGGTTTCGCGTCATCTTCTATGCAATTTCTTTCTCCATTATTATTAATAGTTATTTCTTAACACTACACGCATTCTTTCCTTCCTTGCAAGTTCAGTTCAAAACGCGTTTCTCAAACAAAAAGGAAAAGGCTTTGGCTACATCTTTTGATAGATTTTCCAAATGAAAACCCTTCTCTTCTCTGATCTCTCTTTCTTGTACATTACTAATAATTAATGGCGAAGTCGGCCATGTTATCTGCGGTTCCCTTCAAACCTAGCCAAAAAACAAGAAGAGATTTCACAGAAGACAACGGCGTCGTATCCATGGCTACCGTAGCCGAATTGCTCATGCACCTCTTCGGAGAAGAACAACATGAAGAGGAGGAGGAAGAAGCAGCTAATTCCGATAACGGGAGCTCATTATCCGTTTCCGTTTCCGTTAAGGAGGAGAATGATGAGAAGATGACTGGAGAGCGGCAATCTGCAGATTGTGAACGAAGTATGATCAGTAGTGCGATATCAAAGAAGATCAGCAGCAAAGCCAAGAAACGTACACGTAGGTATAGGTCCATTGATAATCTTTATATGGCTACGAAGCCCATAAATAATTACATGCAGGGCCCGAAGAAGATTAAATTATTATGATTGAATAATATTTTTGTATATTTTTCTGATCATTCGCTAATATTAATCTAGAGTTTTGTCTAGCTATTATATAAATATAAATATATATATATATA
>JAWZTD010000097.1:6230783-6263098 GCA_035221335.1 Echites panduratus
ATATATATATATATATATTTATATAAATCTCTACATATTCAGATATTTAATTCTGATATAGTTAATATGTAAAATCTCACTATCAATGATGAATCGCGAGATTGTTTGTTAAATCACGTACGTCTCCCCCTCCTGTGTCTATTAATTAATTTAATTTCATAATCATTTCCTTTATCAGATTAAATAATTATTAAGGGATATATGTTTCTTATAGTTAAGTCTAAAATGAAGACTTTGGCATAAGAAAGTATTCTTTTTCCCTTTGATTTTCTGTCGGCTCGTAACTTAGAACACTCTTAGAAAGAGGTTTTGGTTTATATAAAATAAAAGGTTTTGAAAAGTCGTCGCAAAATCCTGTTGTAAAGACTTTTTAATCTTCAGAAAATGCTTTACAGATATTTATTTTAATCTTTAAGGATTGAAATTGAGAATGTGATTCGCGTCCAAAGTGGTGGATGATATTGAATTTAAATATTTATTTTTTTCTAAATTTATTTATATATGTATATTCTAATTATAAGGACATAGGATGATAAATAAAAATATAAAATAGTGGCTTGTATAAATAGTGGTGAAAAAATGTTTACTCAACCCTAATATTAATTTCAATCCTAATTAATGATTTTCAGGGGAAGAACAAACAGAGTTTCTATAGAGGTGCAAAGAACGTTTTCAATTATAACGGCTAGTTTTCAATTGCAACCACATGATTTTAGACTTCAACAGAAAAAAAAAAAATGGAATCTAGTTTTATTCCACAATCTTAGAAAACTTTTCCTTCACATATGAGCACAATTTCAACCGAAAAGACAACTAGGATTGAAATTAACAGACACTTGGGTATGGTTACAGATTGAAATTTAATCTTTTTTTCCTAAAAATTCATACTTCATGATAGATCATGAGTATATAAATACATAGAATTCACCTTCGTTTGTTGGAAGCAAAACCCTCTTTTTCCAGTGTGCACTCCTATCCCATTTAGAGACCATAGTAGGGAAGTGCTGTTGGTTCAATAATATAACCAAGAACGAGTATCATAAAGACCAAGAATACCTCTACTGCAGCACCTATGGGTGTGGCTCAACAGTTGGAGTTGAGGCCTAAGTCCTGCAGTTCATGAGATAAGGTCATTAACCTTATAAGAAATAATTATTACTTTACATTCCAATTTAACTGTCAATACCCTAGAGGGTCACTTTCATCTGAACTGTACATTAGGTTTGATTAAATTAGGTCCAAAATTTTCTGTGAATAAACTCAAATGCAACAAAATTTCAGAAACCAGAAGTACTCCGCTCAGCACTATGGTACTTTCAGCATTTCTCATATTCATGTAATTTTATGTACATATAATTTGTCATGCGGTAATGCACATCTTCAATTTAGGAAGACAAAATAGTGAAGTTGCAACACATTCACATATACAGGCTATCCATCATTATAGGGATCAAAATTGAAGATATGCCAAAAACCAGAGATTTAGTGAAACATAAAACCAGTTAGTGATGAACTAGAATTCAGTTACTTTTGCTCATACCAGGGCGAATCATGTTAAGCTTCTGGTCATCGGAGCTCCATTGTGGCCCCGATTAAGACTTAGTTGGCAACATTTCATATTCAGAGGGGCCTGTTGAACACGTTGACCAACTTGGTCATTTTCGATTGTAGATATCATAGCAAAAACTTCTCTTAGCCAATAAGAACCATAGAAAACAATGGCAAATCCAATTCATCCTTTAAGTGCAAAGCCAAAACATTTAATAGCTCAAATATCGGAGAACCTTCGGGATGAAATCTGTCTTCCACTCTAAATGTATATCTCTTTCCATCCACTTGAACAATGCTTTCACCTGGATATTTGCTCACTTTATTGGATCTCATTTTTGTTCTAACCAAAGCAACACCATCCCACTTTCCTACTGATGCATACAAATTAGCCATTTCCACATATGGAGCCGCCGCATGTGGTTCCAGTTGCAAAAGGCGATGAGCTGCATACTCACCAATATCTATGTTTTGGTGTTTTTTGCAAGCACTAAGAAGAGCAGCCCAAATCCCGGCATCAGGTTCAATAGGCATATTCTGAATGTAATCCAGTGCTTCTTTCAGCTTTCCTCGTCTACCAAGGAGATCAGCGATACAAGCATAGTGGTCTAGGGTAGCATCTATTTTATATACTTTAGTCATCATATCAAAGCATTCTTGTCCTTCCTCTAATAAACCTGCATGAGCACAAGCCTGAAGGACTGAAAGAAATGAGATGTGATTTGGTCTTAGACCTGAATTCAACATCAGATTAAAATAATTCAATGCTTCTTTTGATTTTCCATCTAGTGCATATCCTGCTATCATCGTAGTCCAAGAAACAATGGTCCTCTGTGACATTGAAGAAAAGAGTTCCTCAGCATCATTTATACTTCCACATTTAAAATACATATCCAACAGAGCATTACAGATTACAACATCATTTTTTAACCCCCTTGAGACGGCATATTCATCAATCCATCTTCCCATTTCAAGAGCACCAATCAGGCCACATGCTGAAATGACATGCAGTATTGTTACCAGATCAGGTTTCTCATCCCTAGATTCCATTTCATGGAATAGGGCTATTGCCTTGTCTAAATTACCTCTCTCAGCATAACAACCAATGATGGCAGTCCAAGAAACATGAGTTCTATTCACCATGGAGTCAAAAACATCTCTCGCTGAACTAATATCTCCACATCTTGAATACATAGAAATAAGGGTATTTAGGATGGAAATATCTGAGGTACAACCTAAATGAACCCCATGACAATGAACCAACCTCCCCGGATATAAAGCTTCAGTTTTTACAAAGGAACCAAGCAAGTTTAGAATGGTACACGAATCCGGCAAAAACCCACCACATATCATCCTCTGGTATATCCCCATAGCCTTTAATCCTTCCCCTTTATAAGCACAACCACTTATCATCGAATTCCAAGAGACAACAGTCAAACAATCTGAATCAATTCCATTAAACAGCATCTCAGCCATGGTGGTATCATGAGCTTTTGCATGGGCAGCAATCCAAGTGTTAGCAACCAAAATATCAGATCCTAACCCAAGCTTAATTCCCAAGCAGTGAACACTGGCCAACAACTTAACATCCTTCTCACTGGAAGCAAACTGTGCCAGCCATATAATCGTGACCGAATCTGGCCTAACGCCATCAAATTTCATTCTATCAAATAGATATACAACTCTATTAACAGAACCCACATGCATAAAACCCATAATCACAGCATTCCAAGCAGTAATATCCCTCTTAGGCATTTCTTCGAACAGGGCAAACGCATAACCCAATTGATCAGATTTTAAATACATATCAATCAAAGCTGTTTGTACATATACATTTGCAGTATACGGTGATTTGGTAATATGGGCATGAATAAGTTGGGAGAGGTTTGAAATGTATGCACAGGCTTTTGCAACAAACGGAAACGTGAAATTATTGGGTTCCAAACCATTTTGCTTCATCTGGCGAAAAAGAAGAAGGGCTTTCTCAGAGTGCCCTTGCTTCACAGCTTCTCTTATGCTTGAGTTGAAGAAAGCAACATTGTGAAGTTTTGAAAATCTGTTAAAAGTCGTTAAAACGGTAGATTTCACCATAGGGGGAACTCATAGCATTTCCCAATGTTTCAACGTATTGTTAAATTCGTACAAGCATTTTCAGTAAGAAAAGTTTGAACTAATATATGGAGGAACCTTTTAATTTGTTATAAAAAGTAACTTATCACTGACTTAATTTTATTAATCAGTAATCACAAAGATTGCCTCGATATTAATATTTTATATAAAATTAAAGGAACTCAAAACATTAATAATTTCTTTAATTTCTTTTTCCATTCTTAATTTATTTTTCTAAATGACGATCAATTACCACTTTTAGATGTAAAATAGGTGTATATCTTCCACCTAAATAACAAAATTAACCTCGTTAATTTAAACATCTCCCCCCATTTCATGTTATTCCAACTAAATATAATTTACCTTTCAGCTTGATGATCATGCATTAGTATGTTTCTTTTGAGCAACCACGTGTCATCCAAATCATGCACCAGTTTTCGGAAGGAAAAGGACAGCAGATCTGTCCTCCAGAACAAGAGAAGCATGCTTCGGGAGAAGATAATTTTTGTTATGTCGAAAGGTGTTCAATTGTTGGCCAGCGACAGGTTCTCCAAATGAAATTAATCTGTGATCCCAAAAGTTTTGCGTGAGAGAAACTGTGTTGATTAGCTGATGTTTTGGGCTCAGACTCGTTTGTGTAGAGGTCACGCATTAAAAAGAGAAATCAAATATGCCAACGAACCCAGAGTACTTCCTTTTCATTTGGTATTTTACATCCATACACATATATACACTTTTTTATTAATATTATTTTAACAAAGTACACATTTACTTTGATCTTAAACAATAAAAGCGTGAACAGATGAGTATCAAAAGGAAATTAGTTTGCAGAAGCTAATTGACCACTGAGGCTGTAAAAGGCCATGAATTGCAGTTAAATTACAAATCGAAAACCTGTAATCAGTTTACAGAATCCACGTCAGGTTAATTCAGAAAGTACATCACAAAGATAACAAAACAAAGACTTTTAATAACATAAATGTATCACTAAACAAATACCAAAAATAGAACTAGCGGCTTTGCTTTTCTAACCATCATTGACATCGAACAGAAAATTTATCGCTGAACTTCAAGCAGCTCCTCTGAACTTTGCATCATATTCATATGGTTGCTGCACGAAAATAAGATAACAAGTGAACACTCTACTACAATATAATGGGATGTTACCCAACCGAAATTGTCAACTCGGATCTTTTTTTGAAATTTTGTTTTTTTCTTAATCAGTAAGCTAAAAATGTGTTACCAAGAAAATTGCTGAAATCAATCTACGAGCAAACCATCTCTTATGCATTGCCTGCTGAGCTTGTGACGCAGCCTCCACACTCTCAAATCGCAGATAAACATAACCGGCACTATTCCTGTCACAAGAGCATAGTTGGTAGCATATACATTGTAAAAGCTCAACAACGTAACAGCGATTTTAAAGCGAAGTGCTGAACACAAAAAAAAAAAAAAATGCATTATGGTTCAAAAATCATAAACTACAGGCTCTATGAAATGACAGATATTTCTTGAGCTGCAAAGTGCACGAAACTAGGTTATATTAAACTAATAAAACAGAACACTCAACCCAAAGAAAAATCCAAAACCTCAAATCACATGCAACTGACCAGAAATTATGTTGACAAAATTTTTCTAGGTGCAATCCCCAAACATTTCAGCAAAAGTAAAGTGAAAGATTACAATGCCAACAAACAATACAAGATATAGTTCACAGATAACATGATACTTACTTGTCCACATGAATATGCTTCACTCTACCATACTTAGAACATTCTTCCTCCACATCCTCTTTAATGTCCAGATCAAATTCCGGTTCCGTCTGCAACACAGTACAGTATGAGTAATTTTCTCAAACTAATAAATAAATAAATAATTTGGAACAATATCTATACATGCCAGACCTAAATTTGCACAAACATACGAACCTCAGAACTTGGATCAAACATATTCTTCAAAAGTAGACACTCGCTAGGGTTCCCAACAGGTTCTGGCACCATTGATGCCATAAGTTGTGCTGGAAGTGCTGGAGCCGGAACTGCAGTAGGTGCAGTACCCAAGGCCATATTAATGGATTGTTGGGCAGGAGCTGATCCATTGAGCCCGGGCACACCAAGAGACCCAGCAACACTACAGAGCAAAATGTCAATTCAAGTATATATGCAAGCAACTAAACCAATAAAGAATTACACACGATATCAAAGACAAACCTTGATGCAATACCACTGCGGTCTAGTTTTGCCATTAGCATTGCTCTCGATTGAGCATTCAGTGCCTGTTCAAAATAACATCAACCAAGAATTAGTTAAACAGTTGAGTGATGTTGTATGCAACATAACTAAAGAATACGAGGGACGAAAGAAACATTCCAGTCAAATAAGATGGTTCTTGGTTCTGCTGATAAGGAACAAAGAACCAAAGTGCAAAAGATGAGATGAACTATCAGTCTTGAGTTCATTGGAATTTAAATGCAAAGCCTTAAAATTATTCATAGCAAAGCACATCTCAGGTTTACTGTCCGAAAAATACATGTAATATTTCCATCAGGTATAAGTTACAAGCTAATCCATTTGGCAAATGATTAAAAATAATGATTAATTGCGTTAAAATCAACACATACATATACTGTGGATCTACAAAACAAATGACATTTGAAAGAAGGCAAGCCAACCAAAGCCTTCAATAACTTAACCATCAACTCAGAAAATTTTCAAGGCTGCTCAGAGAGCAGATACAATTAAGGGTTTCCCATTTTGAATGGGTATGCAGAGTGACTTATGATGAGTTCAATTAAAATTTATCAATGCAAATCAACATAAGGAACTATAGTAAGATCAGGGACGAATAAAATATAAAGGCACCACCATAATTCAAAAATTCAATTTAAAAGATCAACCAACCAGACCGCCACCATCATCATCATCAAAATCAGCAGTTTTCTGTCCAGAATCTTGTACTCCAACATGATCAGTAACAGATGAAACCTGCACCCACAAACAGCAACAAACACCATGATGACACACAGGTTTCAGACGATATAGAAATACCAAAAATGCAAAACACTAACCCCCCCTCCCCAAAAATATATATATATATATACAAAAAGAAAAGAAAAGAAATATATATATAAATCATTATCCCAGAGAAGTTTCAGCTTTCGGAACGCACCTTAATTGTTCGACCAGCAATCTCTAATTTCCCATTCAAACTTTGTGCTGCCTTTGCATGTTCTAATTGGGCAAACTGGTTATAAAAATCATGAAAAAGATTTTTATCAGAAAAAGGATGGATAATGACAACAATAATAAAAATAACATCATAAATTCAGCAAATACTGACTTGAACAAACCCAAAACCTTTGCAGTGTCCAGTCTCAGGATCTGTGGGCAGCTGCACAAGCTCAACAGGTCCAAAAGCTTCAAAGATCTAAAAACATACAACAGAGAATTATCAGAAGAGAAACAACATTAAAAGGGAAGAGGATACAGACTTGTCAAAGATAAAACCTGACATCGGTGGCACAACAAAGGTCAAAAGTTTTTTGGTCTTTCCACTCAAAAGTTAAATGACTTAGCATTTTATAAAAGGGTGTGAAAGTTCATTTGTAACAAAGAAAACAGTGGGTGTATGACATCACTCCACAAAATGAGAGATTTTTCAGACTACAGATTCCAATCCGTATAAAAAGTACATATATTCAACCTAATAATAAGGTTAAAAGTGACAATAGTAGCCCCCCGCAAGACCATTGATTTGCCACAATTAGGAGGATCATGAAACAAAGATAATGCTGGATAAGTATTAATTCAAATTAAAAATTTCAAGGAGACAAAAATGTTAAAACCTGATATAATCACCTGTTTAAGCTGAAACTCAGTCATGTTGAAATGCAAATTGCCAACATATAGCTTCCTGTCAGTCGCACCATATGGACCCACAACACTCGACCCCCCTGAGGTATTCGACTGAACAAGATTCTTTTCAGCCTCTGAAGGTTTAACCATAACAGGCTGCCCAAGAAGTAGATGGCCAGAAAGAGCAATAGCCATTGGCACTGACATAGCATCATAGAACTCAATGTACCTGCATTATCATATGAAAAATAAATCATTCCAAGAAGCAAGAATCGGGAGGTGATCAAAAGACACCAAGCAAAAGAGGAACAAGAAGGATCATATATCCCAAGCAAGAGATAGACTCACATCCTAGTCAGTGGGTAAAATGAACACATGAAAATGCATAACTGGCAAGTATCATAAAGTACACAAAAGCCTCTGAACTACCAGGAACTGCAGATAATCCAAGACACCAATGGATAAATTTTTTAAGTAAGTGATAGCTGGGAGTATTAAATGTTAGACCATCTTTCACCTCACAACTCCTCAGAGTATGTCATACAGTTCATATACCAAAACTCAGCCAATGGAAACTAAGGAGTAGAATAACCAAGTAAGATCTGGGGGATGATAAAACAAATTATGATCATAAGCAGATAATATCTGCAACATTCTAATCTGCCATAATACCAACAAAACTGGACTTCTTTTTTGGGTGGTAAATATACGACATTTTTTTTCAAGCTACCCAACAAAATAAGGGAAGGGGAGAGGGAGTGACATAATATATACATTGATAAATAAAAATTCAAAAAAAGAAGAGAAAAAATCCCGATAACTAACTGACGATAACCTACATGCAAAAAGTGAGGCCGTGCATTCATTTTTGTGATGGTTTTGAAAAATAACATTAGGGGAAGCAACTGAATAAAGATGTTTTTGGATTTTCCAAACTAAAGAGCATGTTGGATAAAATAGTTAAATGTAATATTGACTTTTTTTTTTTTTGGGTGGGGGAGGGGGATAGCCAATTCAAATGCGAATATATGAAGTGAATTAGAAGCTTGATTTCCTGCAAACAAGGAGACAGCCCCCTCAGGGCATATAGGACAAGAAGCAGTTAATCCTTTTTCTTCCCCCATGTACATGGAAATGGAATACACTGATTGATGAGAAAAAGTCAAGCAGGACAGTAAGGAAGGTTTCTGAGATAAGAATTTATCAATACTCCAGGAGACAAGATACAAGTATAAAAGATGCAGAGAAAAAATGTTTGAACTCATTTGCAGCACTTTATGTATGGAAAGCTGATGAACTTTGTGGAACCAACTAAAAGAAAGAATGATAAATCAATAAGATAGAACTCAAAGAAGCACACGTACCCAACTCCTTTTGATCGCCTTGAATTACGATCCATGATTAGGCGCACATCCCTTACCTGGTGATGAAGAATCAAAAAGCAGTTACAACAACAAAATTTAAAACATCATCAAATTCCGAGGCTAATTTTAGCAGTGAATTTGAAGTTGAGGTATCTGAAAATTTCCACCAACCTTTCCTGCTTTGGAAAAAAATTCATAAACATCTCTTTCAGTTGCTTTCAGAGGCATCTGCAAACAGAAATAGGAATCATCATCAAGCAGTATCCATAAACCTCCACAAAAAAAGAAATCATGAAAAAGCAGAAAATGTCTATTCTTCTTGATCTTTGAAGATCTCTACCTGGTATGCAAATACTGTTCTCTGGTCCCTTTCCGGGTCAGCTTCAGGCTCCACTGCTTCTTTCTTTTCTTTAAATCTCCTGCGAAAATAACTCACAACATAATGAGAATAAATCCTACCATCAAGGGAAAAGAAACTGCATGACACAATTGCCTCTCAGTAGGTCGACTAGTCCATGTAGAAACACTTATCTCAACCTCACCATCATGTTCACCTCCCTACCATAAAGGCATTCAACCCTCCTTAATTTCCAAGCCAGCACCCTACTTTCCATGAGTCAAATAATTTGTGGTAACAGCAATACAAAAAATGTAGGGTAAAATGACACCATCACATGCATTTCCATTAGAATACTTCAAATTCAAAATGTACAGAAATTAATTGCTCAGCTGGTCATCAAATATACAAGGAGAGCCACATGATAATGTCTTATTCAATACTGTTCATGACATCTTGACATTTCACTCCTTGGCATCTGCAAAATGTCCAAGTAGATTACATTATCTATGCGTGTAAATAAATGGCCCAAACCACTTAATTACTAAAAACAAAGATTCCTTGTCTAACTCACGTTCTTAATCTAAACCAGATCTCCACGGACCATATTAAAAACGCTCAGGTTGTTTGTAAGAAATTCACATTTTTAAACTCACATGACAGTCTCAAATTTCTCGATGAAGCAGCATCTTTTACAAGGCCAACTTCCAGCTTATCCTCTCTAAAAACTGAAAAGAAAACGGAAATAGAGACCAACTTGCATGAAATTCGGCACTTTAATCCATCAATATCTTAATAATTTTTCTGTTCCTAAATCATTTATTACTTCAATTAAGGCATTCAAGGATCTTGTTTGGACTTCCAATATTTTGCAATGCAATTCCAACAGAGGATTCGCTATTCTAGTCCCTGTATCACAGCAAAAAGGGCCACAAATATGAGGCTAATGCATTTACGTCTTCGTAGTGAACAAAAGGCTGGAAAATTGTACAGCCTCAGCACATGCTTGCCAACCTAAAAATTCAATATATCATTGGTCAACATCCCAGCTCAGATGTAAGAAAGTAAGCTTTAATCCAGCTATGCAAAAACATTAGAAGGATCAAGAGGTAGCCAAATCTTAAGGCCAAAAGGAAAAACTCAACAGACCTTATGAAAACCAATATGTGGTAAAGCCACTTTCTTCAGTCAAGCCTTGAAGAACTTTCCGCATTGTTAGCCCATTAAGATGATGCATCTACGATTTCAACCCAAGTTAGAATATTATATTCTATCTGCATAAACTGACACTTAGTGGTTTTTTTTCTTTTGGCACTCAGCTAATCCAAATGTTCCTTATATGATCTCATCCATTTCCAAGAAACATAATACAAGTATAAAAATACATATATGCATTTAGACACATTCCCTACACAGAAAGTAGGTTAGACTGCTTACCTTGATTTCAATTCATTCACTTGATCAAGAAATTGTAATGCGCAAGAGAGAACTAGAGTAAAGACACTAAAATTGACTTCAAAAGACAAAATTCTTAACAAAATCCGCCTTTGTTTAACCTTTTTGCACTAAGATTTAAAATTTCAAAGGCAAAAATATGTTCTACTATTATCACTGAAAGCAAAAGCCACTCGTAAGCATAGAAATCTAAATCTTCATCCAACATGGAGTCCCCACCTTTTGGGGCAATACCTACAAGCATTCAACAAATTATACTTCCAAGTTCCAAACCCCTAACATGCAAAAAAACCAATTCAGATAACCACACCTCGTATACAACCAATTATCTAACAATCATAACCAGAACAAAATATAATTAGAGAGAAAAAATAGATGAGAAGAAGCAGAACCATCACCTGCTTTCCCTTGACTCTAGTTCACGCTCGCGTTCTCTTTCCCTTAACAATTCTCTCTCCTTTTCTCGATCAGGTCTAGACCTGCTTCGACTCCTCCTCGATCTCTCCTTCTCTCTTTCTCTTTCCCTCTCTCGCTCCTTATCCTTGTCTCTTCTCTCCCTATCTTTCTCCTTCTCCTTGTCCTTGTCCCTCCTCTCTCTATCCCTCTCTCTGTCTCTCTCCCTCTCCTTCTTCTCTCTATCCCTATCCTTGTCTCTATCCCTATCTCTGGAGCTCCTCTCGCTGTCTCTATCCCTACTCCGATGCCGCGAGTTCCTTTCCTTCTCCTTATCCCTGTCCCGTTCTCTATCCCGCTCCCTTTCACGGCCGTTCTCGTCATCGCCACGAGACTTTTTGCTTGAATTTTTTCGATCTTTTTCATCGTCGTCTATGTCCCCATCGTCTTCATCGCGCTCCCTTCTCCTGTATCCTCTCTCTTTTTCCTTGACCTTCTCCTTCTCGACGGAGTCTCTGCTGTCCTTCGGTTTAGAGGTAGGACCGTTGGTCTCTTCGACTGTCTTCTCCAAATAATCGTACTCGTCAAAGTCCATAGTGAACGCTTAACGACGCCGGCTCCGGTCGGCTTATCTCAAGGGAAGATTTGGAACGCTAGTTACCTCTGACTCTGAGAGCAATTTTTTATGTTAGGGTTTTGGAAGAGGAAAGAATGAGGCAATATTGAGAGAACGGTATGCTTATACTGAGCGGTTTTAGAAGGTAGGGATTTTGGTGGGTCAGTCATATGGGGGGCACTCGGATGGTTTTTGTGGAAATTAGAGTTGTTTTGTGGGATTTAGAGACTAGTTTGCAGTGTACGGTCGTAGACTGCCTGTGTGAGAACTGAGAATCAAGTGACTAGAATTTTAATAATTTTTTCAATATGGAAACAACTTTATAAAACATCGTTTTATAAATATTTATGAACTGAGTATACTGTATTAATCTTTGGAAAAAAAATTAGTAATAAATTTATTAATATTTATTAATATAAAATTGACATCCATTGACATTGTTAATAATATTTAATAATAAATATGATTGTTATTATTTTAAAAATAAATAATTAAAATAATATGAATAAATTCATTGAATATTTATTATATTAGAGATTTGTTTTATTACTGTATAAAAAAGAAAATGAAAGATCCTAGAAAAAATCAAATGAATAGATACGTGGAACTTATATAATAAACTTCTTAATTTTTAATTTCTATTGAAAAAAATGTTATCTTTCCACCCTGGTTTTACTATTTTTTTGTGATACCATTACAATAATGCATATCTTGAATTTTTAAAAGCACTCTCTTTTTATTTTAATTATTATATTTGGGATTATTGACAATTTCAAAATTAACTTATTTCAATTTCTAATGATAAACCTTTATATAACCTAAATTAATTATTTCTTATGTATTGGGTCTCTACTAAATTTATATTCAAATCTTATACCTTGGATATCAATCTTTCAAGACCTAAGGATCTCCCATCAATCAAATTATCATCCAACATTGAATTGTTTTAGCTTTAAGCTTAAAGTAACTTTAAACCTCTACTTTGTTATAATAATTATATTGAGACATTAAACTTTTATTTTATCATACTGAAACATTTGACTTGTCATAATAACCATTAAACCCTTAAACATTTATTTTAAACCATTTAACATTTTTAATATATATCAAATCATTCATAAAACTTTTCATACAATAAACGTACCTCACATTTTATCTTTTTGTACTTATCATTCTCCTGAACATTTTTTTTTCATAATAGAGTGAATATCAAATTGAAAATTTTACTAATTTACGTTTTAACGGAATACAACCATAATTAAATTGTAATCGGCACATAATTAAATCATAAATTTTTTAATTAAAATTTTATTTTTTATTAAAAGATAATAAATATTTATTAATGATAGACTTTTAACTTGATGATTTTATTATAATAAGATTTAATTATTTATAGTTATTTATTATTTTTAAATTTGATTTTAAATACAACTTCTTAAAATAATTAGATAAGTAGATTTGCTGCAATTTGATTGAATCATGACATAATATTAAAATATATTTCATAATTTTTATTGAAATTGAGACTAAAATTTTGTTATGTGAATGATTTGAGATATATCAAGAGTTTAGTAGATTAAAATAAAAATTTAAAATGTTTAATATAATAAGTTGAAAGATCTAATAAAGTAAAATAAAAATTCAATGGCTTAATAAGATCAATGTTACAAGAGATTTAATAACATATTAAACATTAGTTTTATAATAAGTGTAAGAAATGATCCTTAGGTTGAATATAATTAACAATTTTATAATAGATTACTTGAAACCATTTTTTTTTTCTCAAAATTGATGTGAGATTACATGGACATATTTTGCGCTAAAAGGTATTTTTGTGTGTATAAATATACTTCGCTTATCTGTTAAAAAAAAGTCAATGTATCCAAAATTTAAATATCACCTTTAACTATATATAAGAATAATATTTATTTTAACGGATTATTATCTTATCATCCCTAATATTATGTAATTAATAATGTAGGTTAAACTCTATGTGTCAAATTAATTTAGATAACAATAGTTAGTTTAAACTATAAAATATATGTAATAAATTTAATATTCAAATTACAAACATCATAAAATATAACTGAATATATTAAATTTTGAAAATCTATCTTGGAGAGTGATTGGATACATCACCATCTACTTGAATTGTGTTATTCACTTCCGTAAAATGCACCTTTAAATTAAAATTAAATTTTCATTCAAAATCAATTTTTTTTTGAAAAATAAAATTAAACAATTTATTTTTTTTTGAGATGTATTTAAATAAAAAATGAACTTCAATTAACATATACATTTTACATACTTATGGATGGAAAATGATGAAAAAAATGTTAAAATCAATCACATCCTTAAGCTTTTCAACTCAAAACAACTATATGTCTTGTAATACGACATTAATTAATCACCTAAAAGTTATCCTCAAATATCATTTCACTTCTTTTATCATTTAATTCCTACCACCTAACCCATTCAAAATTATGTTTTCATATTTTTTTTATATGTAATAGCATTCCTCTTTACTACACGAAAAAAAAAGAGAGAAGCAAACGGTTGGACATTTTCAGTCGTTAGTCCAAACGAAAACCCCCAAAAAATCCTTCTTCAAACTGTGACCACCAACTTCAACATCAGCTACATTACCCTTGGGAAAAAATGAAGATCAATGACAAGAGACAACAATGAGATTTATACACCTGAAGTGACCATTTCACAGCAGACAGTTTCAAAGGGGAAAAAAATGGTGAGAATAGATTCTACCGCATTTAGTTACCCAATAGGCTATGCTATTTGTTAGAAACATATCGAACCAAATAATGCCAAATAATCTAGAATATTATCAGCCCACCAATCACTTCATTCTGTTGAGTGGAATTCTCTCACTTTGTCGAGAAACTGTCTGCAAAGGAGAAATCTGTTGTGGCATCGTCATACCTCCAGAGACAATGATTTCTGCAGTTACATTCAAATGTCAGAAATTAGCATAAAACAATGTGAAAGTTACACAATCAGGAATGCAGAAACCAATAAGTGTCTTGACACATTCGAGCTACAGCAATTTCTCTAAAAATAAACAACACATTTCTCCCAGATCTGCATCCAAGTAATTTGGAATTAAGGGTCCAAGATTTTCATGACTCAAGAAAGGGCAACCAGAATGAATATGCTGTCGAATAGGAGTAATGAAACAGGTTGTTTTTATTTGTCTCATGGTTTCGCAAAGAGAACAGTTATAGGTGTGTGATGTATGTAGTATATTGACTGTTTAAACATTTTTATGCAACTGGTAAAGAAAAGGTACGTCCTTATATTGCAATACTATAATTATGAGATCACCAAAAAAAGGTATTACTGGATCAGGGGAAGTGTAACTATTGAGACTTCAAAAGCAACCAACAATGCACATATTTTTACTATCAGGATCAGAATTATGGATTGCAATAAGGATCAGGAGGATGCTTCTTATCATAGGTTGTAATATGGATTGCAATTTGCAACACAGTCTGGGACTCAGCGAGGAAAAATACAATGCAATATCTAAACTCTTAACTAATATAATCTTAAAAACTAGCACCAGAAGAACTAATACAAATAAAAACTACAGATGTCACTACCCAGTAGAAAAGGAATTCCATAGTCAAGAATCATGACTTAGAAAAACCCAGAACTGCAATGAAAGAACAAAGATAAAACCAAGAAAGGGGCTAACAGAAAACAGAAATGCATTAGTTAGAAATATATAATCATGTGATGACAAAAGGATAAGCAAAAAGGGTTCCAGAAGAAAATTTGAGCAATGTTTCTATTCTGAATCGACCATTTTAATTTTCTGAGCAGGATGAGATCTTCTAATAAAACCATCAGTTTAATACTAAACAGAAGCAGATCAAGCCATTTATTTTCAATCACTGATTAGAAATTGTACACAAAATACCTATTCCTTCGCGAATTGAGAGATTCGGTCTGATGATATCCTTTGAGTTAACCAAGAGTACATCACCAATATACAAGTGATTTGTTGGAACAAATACGCTGCATAATTCTTCATCCCCATCATCTTTCTGCATATACAAGAAAAGAGCTTAGCAGATGAAGTGAACCAACTCATTCATCAGTCATTATCTGGTGTTCTGTTATTACTAGGGTAAAGGGAATTCAGAGATTAGAAGCAAAATTTCGTCCCCTTGTCTTTCACGTATTAAAGTATTTGATTTTCATAATTTTTTAGTTTAGAATCATGACCAGAAAATGTGTAGCTACATATACAAAGAACTGCAAAAAGATCTCAAATCTCTTATGTACCCTATATATGAATCTATTATTCTAATAGTGATCGATGTCATACTCACAGCTCTATCATTGGCTACACCAAACATGACAGAAAAATGAGAGAAATGTGCCACTAATCAATCTTGTTTCACACATTATTCACAGAACAGGCCCTCTAATTTTTTTTAAGTGCGGCATCTCTATCCAATTAATTTATAATACGCATCAAGAGAAAATAACATCAGAAGATTATATTTGATTGGCGTAATGCAGTTTCTCATCCTACTTACTACAGGAACAATAAACTCAGAGATGATCTGGCTAGAGGAATGGACCTGAGAACAGTTTACCTGTCCTAAAGAACAGATAACTTTCATAATCAGATTCCTGCATGTATGTTACATAATATGGACAGAAAATCATGAAAATTACACTGCCTAATGATTGTCAACATTCAACCATGGCTGGAAACTTTAACTCCCTTTGGAAAATTTTTAACAGTTCTATATTAGAGTCACCATTACTTTCACCCAATGCAATATAAAAGCAATATAATTTATATAAAGCATCACTTTGTCTTACCCAAGTTTCCAAATAAGTTTAGCATAATCCCATAAATTCTAGGTTGTTATGAGACAGATATGCAGATCAAATTACATTGAATGTAGTTATTAAATACCAATGCCCGCCAGCAAATTAATGACTGTGATGAGGACCACTTTTCTACATCCAAGATAGCAGTCAATAAAAATATATAGAAACGAAAGATTCATACATTAAGATAAAAAAGGATAAGGGATTAAAACAATGTTCAAGGAATCTAGCTATGCTAACACAAAAAATAAGAATATTCTATAACAGAAGCGTACAGAAGAATAACAAAAGAGCATTGCCATGTGCCTGGATATCATAATGATGTGTAATAAAGATCAGCAAAATAATACGTCCATGGCTTAGATGGTTTTCCCCATGTCTTACCAATCTGAATGACCCCCATGTTCCTTTTTTGTAACTTATCAAATAAGTGCAGCATCCCAATAAATACTGTAATCCAAGGGGTAAGGTACTTTTTAATCTAAAAAATATGCATCCATGGCATCTTTTAATAGTCCAAACATTTGCTGCGGTGAATATTCAGTAATTTAAGGAAATCAGGAACTTCAGCATAATGTTGGTAAAACATGAACTGTATATTTACTGAACCCTTGAATACCTGAAGGAGGACTGTTGAAGTGATAAAACCAAATGCATATTCACCAACACGGGGGTGACGTATAATAGCCACTTCTTTAAATGCAGTTGTATTTTTGTCTGTGACAGAGAATCATACAGCAACTTCAGTATTCTGAAATTTCTAAAATTGCACAAATGAATACTAAAGAAGAGCCAATTTCAATTCCTGCTTCAGTTTTATCTAAAAATGAAGATAGTGAATTAATAGAGCAAACATAGATGCTTCTTATTTGAAACTCAGTAAGTTTGGTATCCTTTGAGACCAATCCCACAACCCATTAAGCAAATATCAAATATGTTTTGGGAACAGTAACACATTTCCAATTCTAAAATTAATCAACTTCCTGTCTAAGCAGGATGCTGTATATGCTCAACCCCCTGAAATCAAAATCTTGGAAATGACATATCACGAACCTTGTTCTTACCAGGAGAAATTGCAGCACTGATTTGTTTGGATGCCGAATAAATATGTTTCATAAAAGGCATCCGCTTAATGATCCATTCACCTATCCAGAAAACAGTAGCACCCAACCATGACGAAACGAAGACACCAACAAGGAACACAAAAACCAAGGATGTGATAAATCCAAGTCCTGTGTCATGAAAAAACTGCCTTGAGACGTGAAGAGAAGATACAAACGGGTTCAGAGCTCTAAAAACATAACTGATCCAGAACTGGCATGTGTATGCAGACTTGGCAAATTATTATCAAGCACCAAACCAGACAAATATCGAATAAATAGAATGTGATAGTGAAACTAGTTCAAGATGCACTTAAAAAGATAAACAATCCACATTATAGGTATAATCAGAACTATGTTACTTTCACCAAGAGGAATTCCTTTCTAATCATACCTGTATACCTAAGTAGTTGGCAAGTTTCAACAAGAAGGTGGACATTTCCCTAAAAGCGCTTGCAGAAGAAACCACGTTCTCAGGTTTACCCATTCCCGTTACAGGCCCATGATCATTAAAGTTATGTCAGTTAATTTCACTTCCCAAATAAAACACAAATCAACTTCCACAAATGATATAGGAACCTATCCAATACATAGCCAAAATTCATGAAAGGTGTAACTAATTAACCACTGACTGAGGACAGATCGAATCTGGAGGGAAGGGCTAAGAAATTTAATATCTTCCATACAAGTTTGGGATAAAATGATAACAGAAGGTGAAAAGTAAAACCACAACTAGCTTAAATCTCTTTTGGTGCATCTTAAAGTAATATACTCAAATCCAATGCTCTCAATTTCTTGAAGAGGTGAAATTATCCCATTGTGGCATGATTTACATTATAATATAAATAAAATTAATATACTAACAAATACTTAATAAGTAATGTCAATTGACAAGTAGAAAGGTATGAAAGCTAGCACAGCATGTATAAGCTTACCAAAGACATCAAAACCCAGCTGATCATACAATGGACTGAAGAAACCATCAACAAACTGGATAAACCACCAGGTTACAAAAAAGGTAACTGCAACAGGGAAGAGAACTACACTGCAAATTCAAAATTTTGAACTTCTAAGCACAAAAATTTGTCATAATAAAAAGGAAAAAAATATAGTACAAATCTCTTAGCGTTCAACAAGACTACGAACTTTCTCTCATAAACCCAACTAAACAATATTTAATAGAAAATAGTCCCAGTGTTAATTCTTTTAACAACACCTTCAAAAAACTCCTTCCCAGACCAAACAAACCATGTACAGGTTTACTGAAGCACTACTACATAGAATCTCATCAACGTTTTCACGCAGAAAGCAAGAAGAAATATTTTTTCCATTTTTAAAAGACCCTCACGATGCTACACCCAGATGATCCAGTTCAAGATTTAAACAAACTGATTTGAAAATTTTGGAATTTCAAATTGTAAATTATATATTAAGGCATGAATAACACAGAAAAAGAAAATGGTAGGGCTAGGTGAACAGAAGAATAACTTGATGGGAATTTCCATATAAAATTTTTCAGAAAACTACAAGTACATGCACAGAGGGGTATGTAACCCTTCTATTTTAACTATACACAAGTTATAAATTTGTTTTATCAAAGGGTTTTTAAGCACAATGACTGGATTTCATAAAAGTGTCAAGAACAGCTAATGCGTGAGTCATATGTTGTTGAAAATCACTTAGCTGGACTTTAATGCACAAGAAACAGTTAGGTGGCCGAGAAGAAATGATCTTACCATCCTGTCATGAATTTCTTTGAGACCCAGCTCTGAAGAAAGAAACAGCATGCCTGAACAAATGAAAACTTTACAAATAAGAAGCCCAGAATATATTATACCAATATACACATTAACTCAGAATGTTGCAACTAAAAACAGGATTCTCCAGAATGTTAGACATTCTTTATTTTTTTAGTGTTTGCTTTCAAGTTCCAGGCGAAAGGTATATGCATGCTGCATGTTAAGAATAGTAATCTTTAAAACAGTTAATTACTCACAAGAATGTAGACGTACATATATATGTATGTAAAGATGCTCTATGTCATGATTAAAAATCCTGGAATTGGCAGTTGGAGGCTGCATCTTATGTCATGTGTCATACAACATCTTCTTCTTTAAAGAAAAGGACAATATATCCCTTCTTCCATTTGATATGACACAATGTCTGCTAACATTTCTGTACATTTATAGTCAATTAGAATAACTGGTTTGTTTCTGAACATTAAGTTCAATTTAAATAGTAAAAGCTTCCCCAATCATCGTAGAAAGTAATGCATCTTGTTCCATTTTTGTGATAGTCACCTGTGTTAAGATATCTACACTGTTTAGGGGAAAAAATAGCTTTCAATTTTATTAGCAGGCAGTTAACATATCTAGATACCATTAATCTTGTTCTTAAATCAGAATTTGAAGTCTTCAAGACTCCATATCTAGTAATCTCATGAATTAACTAATTCCAAACTTGAGTCTTTAAGAAAGAATTTTTGTAGCACTAATAACAGGAGAATAATAAGCTTAGTCACATTTTATTCTCTGTAAATCATTAGAAGTGCAATTTGAATGTCAAGGTTCCCAAACTACCCAATTGTTCAGCATTGTAGAAGATGTGAAAACAAGAAATTGAAGTAACATTGACAAGCAATTCCCCTTATACAAGTTTAGATCCATTATCACTTACCTTTTCAAGTTCTCAAGTTAAACTATCATTTTAGCCCTTTAAAATCATCTCCAATAATTATCCATAAACTAGGTTTTAAGTTAATTTAAGAGAAAAAAATATAAGAGTCAGCTTGGAAGGTAGAGATATATAAGAAGCCAAGCAGTGTGGCCTTATAGCTTCTGGAATGCATTATCAAGGGTCTTGTGTATGATCATTCTCAAAGTTTTAGGGGTTCTTCGTTTTTTTTTTTTTTGCCCTGTTTACCTGATTTATTTACAGTATATAGCATAAAGCTTTAACTACAGAAAAGCTATGGGTAGATGTATAAAATCCCCAAAAAAATCACATAAACGGTAAAAAAATGGAACCTTAATCAAACAATATAACTGCAAATTCTCAAGCCAAATAGTATTCCAGGATACGGAGTAGAAAAAAGAAAAAAAAATTAAAAACCACACCTTACGAGTAGAAGAATTAGAGGAACTAGGTGATGATTTAGCAGGATTTTCGGGATCTTCTTCTTCCTCAACCCCTTGACTGAGTGGCACAGACGTGGCGTCTTTCTCCTCTGCCATTTCTTCTTCTGTTCCACTCTTTACGGGATTCAAAATGCCAAGAAAGAAATCCTCACCAAACAGACAAGTAAAGGAAATCAGATCCAAATATAATACTATAAAGATGTGAAAGATTGTAATCTACGACAAACAAACCGATGAAGTGTGATTGTTCAGAGTGAGACCCTGTGATCCTCGTTTTAGGGGGTGTGTTGCTTCTTTATTAGTTTGATTTAAGTCTTCGTTCCGCTTAGTTTAAGGGTCTCTTTGGATATAACATCCATATCCATTTGGATGTCGTCCTCTAATTCCATAAAATTCCGTAAAATAAACCTTTAAATTGAAACTTATTTTTCACTCAAAAAAATTTTTTTTTTTTAGAAATCAAATTAAATATCCATCTAAAATGGGATGAATGATTTTTTTTTTTTTTGAACGAAAAACGAATTTCAATTAATGCTTATATTTTACGTGCTGATGGATGGAAAATAGAGAATAGGTTATCCAAACATACCCTAATTCGATTTGATGGGTTGATTATGAATAATAAAATAAATAAAAATATACCTTGATTTCAATAAAATAATTATAAAGTGAATATAATCTAGATTATTATCTTTTTTTTTTTAAATAATACTCTCATTATCCATTGTATAAGTTGTTAATCACTTTATCACTATTATTTCATAATACAATTTATTTAATAATTATAATTATAAATAAACAATATTTTAGATATAACAACAAATTTTTAATCTGTAATAAATGATAATTAATAATTGTACTTCAAATATATGTGTGATGAAATCCATGTACTTTAAAAAAATATTATGGTTATGAATCGAAATTTTATATTAAAAACATTATGTATTACATAGGTAGATGATTAACTTTTATAATAATTCTTATTATAAAAAAACTATAAATTGATTACTGATCTTGTATTATATATTTATATATTACCTTTTTTGTTTGTGTTTTTAAAAAGAAAAAATTATTTTAAAATTTAATTTATCTTTTTATATTTTAATTTATAAAATATATTATAAAATAAAAATTAAAGATTAAGTTCTTCAAGATATTGATAAAATAACAAAAATAAAAAAGACAGATAATACAAAAAATTTGTATTTATATTTATTTTATTAATATAATTTGAAGTGATAAAAAAAAAGTATAATAAAACATTGATTATAAATTAACTGATATATAAATGAAATGAATATAAAGGGTAACCAAACTACCAAAGTAATAAAAAGATGTAGATTTGATCAGGCCCACCGTTGATATCAAATTCGAGATAAATCAAACCTCATGAACTAAAAGTTCCAAGGGATCAGAATGCTGGTCTTATGGGTTAAGCCCATTTCTATGGGTCCTTCTACCACATGAAAAAATATATTGGCCAGCCCAAACCTTTGGGCTTTGGAAGATATTTCATTGTTTTAAATGTGGTTAGCTTCCTCGACACAATGGAATTCAAATTCAAAATATGTAGCAAAACTTTCTCCGGAAGTTTTTCTTTTCCTTTTCTTAAATATTATAGTGAAGTGGGCCTCAGCTCCGGCTCCTATCATCATCCTCGTCTTTGTCTCTCCTTCCCAATTGCGCGCCACCTACCAGAACAGGCGGGAAATTTTCAAAACCCCCTTCCTCCAAATTTATAATCATTTTTAGAGGGAATCCCCAAAAGCCTTCTGAATTTCAGGAATTTAATAATGTTTTAAACCCAAGCAGGACACCACTCTTCTTCCCACTATATAAACTCTATCACAAGGATTTTCCTCCTTGGCCTCAAAACCTGTTCGACAAAATTCCACTGAGAAGTCTAAAGTTTGATTCTTTGAATTATTGTTACCCCTTTTTAGATTTTTTTTTTCTCTGAGAAAAACTCGAAGATGTATGTCGTGAAGAGAGATGGGCGGCAAGAATCTGTGCACTTTGACAAGATTACTGCCCGACTGAAGAAGTTGAGTTATGGCCTAAGCAGTGATCACTGCGACCCGGTCCTTGTGGCCCAAAAAGTATGTGCTGGTGTCTACCGGGGCGTTACCACTAGCCAGCTTGATGAGTTGGCTGCCGAGACTGCTGCTGCCATGACTGCCAATCACCCTGACTATGCTTTGGTTGGTGTCATTTCCTTTGTTTTATGCTTTGATAGACGTTTGGTTTGAATTAGTCGATCTTCCTTTTTAGATCTTTTGAATATGTTATCTCTCTTTGTTTCTGCTCTTTTTTTCCCTTAGTTTTTTTGCTTTTTTTTTTTTATTTCAAAATTTTAATTATAGTAAATGCACTTGATTCCTTTCTGGAATTTGAAGGTAATTTTGTTGATCTTACTAAATAACAAAGTTGTTGTACTGCATAATTAGATACATTATTCTGTTGTTAGAAGTAAAAGATCTTCATGTATTATTCTTATTTTACTGTTACTATTTCCCCAAAACAGTTGGCTGCGAGGATTGCTGTTTCAAATCTTCACAAGAACACTAAGAAATCCTTTTCTGAGACGTAAGTCATTTCAGGCTTGTGTTTGTGCTGTAGTTGGCTTGCTTCTGGAATGTATGGTCTTTGATTGATTTTATTCTTGTCTGATTTTTGTGTTTTCTGCAGGGTAAAGGAAATGTATCATCATGTCAGTGAGAGATCTGGTCAGAAGGCTCCTTTGATTTCTGATGATGTTTATGATATTATCATGAAGGTGCGTATTTATTCTATGATCTTATACATGTACTCTTCTGTTACGATATAACTGGATTGTTGTGCTTTAAAATTTGAGTTGGAGAGAGATGAGATCTTTTTGCTATTTTGCCCTTTGTGGACTGTTACTTCAACATCATATTTTATACTTGTTGTAGTGCTTTTATGAAGTGTTGTTCTGGCATTTTGATCGTCACTTTCATTTCCCATCATCTTCTTGACTAGATGCCCTAAATCCTACCCATTCATGCTCTCTTCTGCCCTACAAAACAATGAAGAATAACTGGTAAAAGACTAAATGAATGAAAAAGAAAATTTTAAAAGAAGAGTATTCTCCTGTTTTGTGGTGTACTTCGTCTAATTGGGTTGGTGCATTTTTGTTGTATATGATTAGCCAATTCACCGAGTGAGTTAAGTTGATTTTAGTGTTTCAAAAATAGAGAAGTTACAGTTTCTTAACGCTTTTAGGGTTTCTGTTTATGTTTTTGCTGGTTCTGCTTTTCCTTTTTCCCCACCTCATCTTCTTGCCTTTTTTTTTTCCCCCTCTCAGAATGCTGCCCGTCTTGATAGTGAGATCATTTATGATCGAGATTTTGACTATGATTACTTCGGCTTCAAAACCCTTGAGCGTTCTTACCTCTTAAAAGTTCAAGGAAAAGTAGTGGAAAGGCCACAACACATGTTGATGAGGGTTTCTGTTGGGATCCACAAGGATGATATTGAATCTGCTATCAGAACATATCATTTGATGTCTCAAAGATGGTTTACCCATGCATCTCCTACCCTTTTCAATGCTGGAACTCCCAGGCCCCAAGTACACCAGCCTTTTGAAATCTTTATGACTTGATTTGTTTTCTAAAGCTTCGAAGTTTGATGTATTATATATTTTTCTTTGGATCTGCAGTTGAGTAGCTGTTTTCTAATTTGCATGAAGGAAGACAGCATTGAGGGCATATATGACACCCTCAAGGAATGTGCTGTGATTAGCAAATCAGCTGGTGGGATTGGTGTATCTGTTCATAATATCCGTGCTACTGGAAGTTATATTCGTGGAACAAATGGGACATCTAATGGCATTGTGCCAATGCTGCGGGTGTTTAATGATACTGCTCGTTATGTTGATCAAGGAGGTGGCAAGAGGAAAGGTATGGAATCCTGTCTGCAAAAGTTTCTTGGGATATCTTTGGTTGGTTTGGTCTCCCCTGATTTTCTATTTTAAATAGGTGCCTTTGCTGTGTATCTGGAACCATGGCATGCCGATATCCTTGAATTTTTGGATCTGAGAAAGAACCATGGAAAGGTATGGTGTGATAGGTATTCTTTTACCTTAGAGATTAATTTTTAAGGTATTCATTATTTCAGTCCTGCTCATTGATATTATGAGAGAAATCATGTCTAACTTTGAAGTTTCCCTTTCATCTGATGTTTCTTGATACCCTCAGGTTGTTTGCTTACGTGATCTCAAGCCAGATTGTTTCCATTTTGTAGGAAGAGCACCGGGCTCGAGATCTTTTCTATGCTCTTTGGGTGCCTGATCTCTTTATGCAGAGGGTTGAAAATAATGGAGATTGGGCTTTGTTTTGTCCAAATGAATCTCCTGGGCTGGCTGATTGCTGGGGTGAAGAATTTGAGAGACTTTACACCCAATATGAGAAAGAAGTAAGTTGTAACGTGTCTCAATCCTTTTGCCATGTTCTCTGGCCATGTATTGTGTTGGTTCTCACAGTTATGCATTCCAATTTTTTCATAGGGAAAGGCAAAGAAAGTTGTCCAGGCGCAGCATCTCTGGTTTGAGATCTTAAAGTCTCAGATTGAAACAGGAACTCCTTACATGCTTTATAAGGTGATTTCTCAAGGCATTTCACAAATTATGCTAGAGCTTTGTTTTTCCATAAAATTATTTGCTTAACAAATGCTCTTGTATTCTTAGGATACTTGCAACCGAAAGAGCAACCAGCAGAACCTTGGGACCATCAAGTCTTCTAACTTATGTACTGAAATCATTGAGTACACTAGTCCAACAGAAACTGCAGTTTGCAATTTGGCTTCAATTGCTCTGCCACGATTTGTTAGGGAGAAGGTGCATATTCTGATACATCCCTCTTTTGATTCCTGTTTGTCTGGTTTCTATTTTGCCTGAATAGTTTCTTTGTCACAGGGGATCCAGTCAGATTCACAGCCATCTAAGCTTGTTGGCAGTAGAGGTTCTAACAACCGGTTTTTTGATTTTGACAAGCTAGCTGAGGTTTGTTTTTAGGCGAGTCCAATGAATTTCTTGTCCATGATATGCTACAACATGTGGTTTTATATTGATTCATATTTGCTTTGTGGGACGCAGGTTACTTCAATAATAACTACTAACCTGAACAAAATAATTGATATTAACTACTACCCTGTTGAGACTGCAAGAAGGTCTAATTTACTGCACAGGCCTATTGGTATTGGAGTACAGGGCCTGGCTGACACTTTCATATTGCTTGGCATGGCATTTGATTCCCCAGAGGTAAAAGCTCTTTTCTTATTTATCTGTTTACAAAATTAGGATTTCTTGTCTTATCTTGTTTCTCATTTGTCTGGCAGGCTCAACAGCTAAACACTGATATATTTGAGACCATATACTACCATGCATTAAAGGCTTCTTCTGAATTAGCTGCAAAAGAAGGTCCATATGAAACTTATGAGGGAAGTCCTATTAGCAAGGTATGAAGGTTCTGCCTCGGTACTTTTGGTGTTTGTTTGCATCATTGTTCTCTGGTCCTTGTTCTTTCCTAGACAATTACTATATAAAAAATTGAGCTTAATAAGAATTCAGATGTATTCTGAAGTAAATCGGCTTTACTTTTTTATTAATTCAGGGAATTCTTCAACCGGACATGTGGGAAGTAACACCTTCTAATCGGTGGAATTGGGATGCTATTCGGACAATGATATCAAAGAATGGTGTACGAAATTCACTTCTCATAGCACCAATGCCAACTGCTTCAACTAGTCAAATTCTTGGGAATAATGAGTGCTTTGAGCCATATACCTCTAATATTTATAGTCGGAGAGTTCTAAGGTACATGGGTTCATTAGTTACTTCCCATGCCTTTATTTACTTAGCTGCCTTCTGATGCTAGCTGGGTTTTTCTTTTCAGTGGTGAATTTGTTGTTGTAAACAAGCATTTGCTTCATGACTTGACTGAGATGGGGCTTTGGTCTCCTGCAGTCAAGAATAGGATTATTTATGAGGATGGCTCTGTTCAAAAGATCCCTGAAATTCCGGAAGAACTTAAAGCCATTTACAAGTATGAGCAGTCAATTTTACCTGTATCTTCCCATTCCTATTCTTTCTCAGGCAGTGCAAATTTAATTTAATTATGTAGGACTGTTTGGGAGATCAAGCAACGGACACTGGTTGATATGGCTGTTGATCGTGGATGTTATATAGACCAGAGTCAAAGCCTCAACATCCATATGGATCAACCAAATTTTGGGAAGCTTACTTCACTGCATTTCTATGCTTGGAGAAAGGTGTTTATTTTTTTGACATCCTTGTTTGAGGAAATGAGTATATCACATTTTTTTGACATCCTTAATCTTTGCTAATGCTTGTTCTATTTAAACATTAAGCACTTTATCCTCCAAAGGCAGGAAAGATGATTATGATTTTTTGTTTTTTGTCACTACTGTCTATGGAGTCTATTTATCCTTTTTTCATGTTTGCTCTTGGTTCAGCAACTTAGATAATCATCTTCCATTTATGTCACTGCTAGGGTTTGAAAACGGGGATGTATTATTTGAGGTCCCGTGCTGCAGCTGATGCTATCAAATTTACAGTTGACACTTCCATGCTCAAGGTGGTCTGTGTTACCTTCTGTTGACAGTTTTAACTCATATACATCTTGTACCATTCACGTTATTGACAAAAGGTTGTTCATGCAGGATAAACCCAAGCTGGAAGAAGATGATGAAAATAAGATGGCCCAGATGGTATGCTCACTAAGGAACCGAGAAGATTGCATGTCTTGTGGAAGTTGAAAGTCATCCTACCCTATGTAACAAGCTCTATAGGTTTCTAACTACTTTGTATGTATAATAGTCAATACATATAGGTTAGTTTTCTTCGATATATCTATTGAATTGAGCCCGCTGAATGTGGTTTAACTGGATTTCTTAATGACAATCAAGTACGGGATTCACTCGATTCCAGTGTTATTCTGCCGGAGTTGTTCATATTGCAAGTTTCATGTGATATTGATCTTTGTCAAGTCTAACATTAATCTATCTGGGCAGCAAATGGTATTGAACTGGTCTGGAGAAAGATTGACAATGCGTTTGGGAGAATTGAATGTTCTTTGTTTTCTTCTTGGTTTTTCATCGTATAAAGAAATGGTGACAGGCATGAAGCAAGTGGGCAGAAGCGGAGAGCATCAGGGCAATGTTGCATAATAGACCGTTGATTATTATATCTTTGACTGCACCATGAATCTGAATGTTTGCAATTGGAACTGACTTTGACAAGATCCTTCGATTTTAATTTGAGATAATTGAAAACTTATGATTTTAACAATTTCTTGGGCGGATTAGGGCAAATTCAAATTAATATCATTGGTCTGGAGAGAGATCGACATTCTATTGGAAAAAAAAAATCAATGATAATTTAATTTCCATTGTCACAGTCTTTTTGTTTCCTGTTACAAGGGAAACTTAATTTAGATATTTATATATATATATAGTCACTGTGTGTCAAGGCACAATCAACATTAGTAATTAAAAAGAATGCTTGTTTGAACCCCATTTGACAGGTTGTTAAAGCCTTCCAGAATCCTATCCATTTCATGCTCTGTCAAACTGAGAATTTAGAAAAATCCAGAAACCACAGCCACATCCATACAATACGTATGATTTCTGGTATTAGATTGCAGACAATTAAATTCATCTACTTATATTTTTCCTCTAATCTGTCAGGACAATCGAAATTGAAATATTCCATGACAATGAATAATCATAATCTCCCTTAGAATTCAAAAATAAGAAAAAAAAGAAAACTGTGAAAAGTTTCAAAAGAAATTTGTTAACTTTGAATTCAAAAGAAAGTGCCAAAAATTAAGAAATTTTTACCCTATGTTTAGTTAATAGTAAAAGTGGAAATTGTGAAAGAGATTGTAGGCATGAAACGTTAGGTACGGGGCGGAGGAAGTAGGCTTCAAAATGTTAGGTATTGGGCGAAAGTCTGTTTAAAGGTAACCTTTTCCTTCTTGGGGTCAGAAAATTTCCAAATTTTAAAGGCTATTTTACCTAATTGGGGAACTTTTTGTGTTTACCGAGTTAGAAAATGTTATATCACAAAAAAATAAATAATTGTATCGAATAATAGTTCAAATTAATAATAAATAAATAAATAAAAACCAAATTTCGTAACTAAAAAAGAGAAAAAAATTAAGGAAATTAAAGATAATTCCTCTCTAACTTTTTTTTTTTATAGTAAGTTTTTGGGCACCTTTATTCATTTGACTCATTCAACTTACTCACTTTTTGAAACATAACCATATGTAACATTAGGTAGTGGAAAAAATAATATGATAGGACAATAACTGGACCTGAGTTGAAATCCAAGTCAAGTTCCTGCCAAAAACTACAAAAATAAATGCCAAAACAAATCACTTATCTCACCAAACATGTTAATTGTAATATTTTTTTCTTTCAAGAAAAACAGAGAAAAATATTTATAATAAAAGCAATTTTTTTAAGTTAATAATTCAAAAATAGAATTTTTTTGCAGTGTCCCTAAAAATATTAACAAAAAGGAGTATTGATGTTAGTAAATGAGGCCTACCTTATTTGATAAATGCATATTATTCAGTCTTAGGCCTCTCATCTTTTAGTGATCTAGAATTTAGATTTTGCTACCTTTGAATCTTGACTTTGACCAAACCATTTTTTAATTAATATATATATATATAAATTCTATTGGCAAAGAGGAAACATGCATTGGACATTGTGTCTAAAGTTTTTTGCATGAGATGGGCTTTTTGGTCAACTTCCTTGATTCTTATTTTATTAAATTAATCATTGTCTGATTCTTTTGCTTGAATTGATGTGCCTATTGTACCCTTCAATATTCTAATGAAAAAAAAAATTACTATTTTGATTTCAAACTTATATATTCGTTTGTGAACTCATTTATTTTAGTTTAACGTGTATTTCAATTATATTGTTAGTAGTTAAAAACTTAATTAGATTAAAATTTAAAATAAAATAGAATCAAATTCACGATATAAAATATATTGACTGTACCTACGAACTATAAATCCCCTACCTTGGATGCATTTTACAAACTCATTAAATAATAATTAGATGGATAATTTACATTCAATTTTAAATTGGAAGAAAATATTTAGAAGCCGTTCACCTAAAAAAAATAAAAATACTCCATATTAAACAAGAACGAAGCCGTTGAAAGTCAATGACTGAGAAGCAAATGTAGTCAATTGTACCAATTTGTTGACTACCAATGTAGAATACCTACCTATCTAAATTACCCAACTCTTAGGGCAAACCATTAAAACACAATGAAAATAATCCATCTGCAAAATCTTAATTTTTCATTAATACTAGTCACAAAAAAAAAAAAAAACCCATTTTATACATTTGGTAGGTAATCAGCAATATATATTTATTCCAGAAAAGATATGATGGTAGGCGTTAGGATCACTCTATTTTTGTGCATCTGCATTCATATTTGAGAAGTACCTCCCTTACCAAATGCATGAAACAAGAAAAAATCAATTAGAAACTGAATATGTATATCTAATAAGTTACTCATTTAAATATAATTGTGACTGTTATCCTCTTTTCTCAATACACTTTAACTTGATTTGCACAATCATCAGAGGATCGAGCTAAATTCATATAAGTAAATTAAATAAGATATTGGATTAAAATAGCAATTTAAAGAATAAAGTTGACAGAATAGGAACTGAAATAAGATTAGGCACTATCAGTTCAATATCACGAGTCAACGGTTGGGATAGGACGGAATTTGAAATTTAGGGTTTGAGTTTAATGGATAACCTTGAAAATATTTGGAGGAAAGGAAAGTGGTAATTTTGTAATTTAATAAGTAATCGTGAGGATATTGTCGTCTTTATATGCTCTTTGAAATTTTTGTCAAAATCTGAATTTTTTTTTAAAAAAATAAAATTACACAAAAAATTCTTAAAATTAAATTTAAAAAGTCAGATCTTTATCCAAATGCCGCCTATCCATACTTTGGAATTTTGCTGCAAAAGTCTGAAACCCGATATTAGCTTAATCCAGAATCAACAATGTATTATTCTTGTTAAGGCCTACTTCTGGACCCTTCTAGCCGAATTGATTGAACCCGATCCACTTGGCAGTACGAATACCAAATATGGATTTGGCAAAATTTTCTCATTATGTGAAAATAAATATTTTAAATTTAGAACATATTGTTAAATCTATTTTTTAAAAAATGAAATTGAAGATTATAATCTTTCGAGACATGGAATGATTGACAAATAATAAAGAGAAAAAAATATACTAATTGATCCAAGTTTAAATCTTATTTGAAGTTGAATTTGTTCAATTAAATAATAATAATAATAAAGCTTTAATTAAAACGTCATTCAGGTTGAGAATCATTCGCAATTTCCGCCTAGTGGAACCTCAACTTGTATGTGTTGGGTTACTGGGTTGATAATAGAAAATATCTATTTCCCAGAACGTGTTAATACTGTAGAATCTTCTCATCTTAAATTAATTTTATTAGATAAAAAGAAAAAAAAAATGATAAGTTTGTTTTAGTTTTACTGAAATGCTATTGAAAACAACGAAATTTAAAATAAAAAACTATTTATATATTTAATTGACTATTTCAAAAAAATAAAAACACGTGATTCCTCTGTTAGATGGCCAATTGGGGCACTTACTTTCGGAAAACTATCCAATAGTTTAATATAAAATAACTTTTTTTAGAGCCATTCTGTTCATCTATGTTACGCCTTCCATCATTTATATAAATCACCAAATATTATTTTATTAAAATTAAAGTAAAATTTTTTTTAAAAAAATATTTTTATTTATAATTTTAATCAAATTAATAATGATAATGAAGAAAAATATGGATAAAATAATAAAAAAATTAATAAAATATTTAATAATTAATAAAAATAAGAATAAGAATAAATTTAAATAATTAATAAATAGTGATAGAGAAAGTGGTATTTTATTATAAGTCATCCCTACGTAAATCTAAGATCTTAAAAAGGGTATCCTTATCTTTGGGCTCTTCTAGTCTTTGTCCAAATCTGCTTCCTGAAAAGGCGAAAGGCAAATGGAATTTGTCCTCTCACATATCACAATAAAAAGAAAGAAGAAAAAAGACATGTCTTCAAGCCATAAATAGAGTATCAAAAAAAGAAAAAACCAAAAAAAAAAGTATCCCACAGAAACTCAAAGTCCCATATAAATTTTTTTTTTGTTATTATAATTACAAAATTCTTTTCATTTAAAAATTTTCTGGGATAATTGTTTTCTTTCATATTCTCGAAAATGTAGAAATTGAAAAAGGAAGAAATAAATGGTGGGGTAAAAGAAAGTTGAAAAAAAAAAAAAGAAAGCGTGTTACGAAAGGGTTGCGCTGACTAAAGTCAACCCTTGAAAGATTACCACTGAATCAGCATTGAGCAAACCGTCACAGAGAACCAATCACGTTTGGACAAGTCAAAACTGCGAATCATATTTGGGTTGTACTTTT
>JAWZTD010000097.1:6270108-6280332 GCA_035221335.1 Echites panduratus
GTGATATTTAGTATATATAACATCTCTAGATCAATTATTTAAAATTTTAACAATATTCCCCTCTCTCTCTCTTTTTTTCCCCTCACCCCTCCCCACACCCTGTCATATATATATATATATATATTTATTTATTTATTTATTTATTTGTAATCTCTTATGCTTTTCGACTTGAAAGTATTTCTAATTGACTAAATTGTGCCCCTTTTTCTCCTCTTCGATAAGAAAGTACTATGTAGTGATTGACTAATTTGATCTAGTTCACACCCAGATACCTTTTCATGTCTAGTTCTTTCACAATATCAATAGTTGGAAAATAAAATATGACTTGGAATATAAGAAGATTCTTATATTGAAAAATTGGATGCTAATATTTCATCCTCATTATTTGATGGAAATATTGAAATTAAAAACTATTTCTTAATAAAAAATTTTGAAATTTAAAAAAAAAAGTAAAAAATTGAACCATATCCAAATGGACGCAATCTATTGGAAATTTGGAATATATGCTTGGACCATTACTGGTTCAGGCTCTAGGCCCATCAATTATCAAAATCAGGCCCAACCAAAAAACCCCCAATGAGAAATCAGCTAACTAAGCAGCCCGCGCTCAAAATCTCATTCAAAGATAACGGCACCTTTTTTCCATTTTTCCGAAACGGGATCCGGGGCACCGACTACCGAGGAAGTGAATTTTCATCTAAAATGTCGCAGCCGATGTCGGTGGACATTCTCTCCGACGACGACGACAGTGGCTTTCAATATAACCTTAATCCTCCGACCACCGCCGTGAAGGAAGCTGTTTGCATCGACCTCTCAACGCCGGTAACGAGCTACTCGAAGAAGAAACAAAGGTTATTGGACTCTAATAACTTAAACCCTAATGCCAGTAACGCCACGGTGTTCATCATCGATGATGACGCTACGCCTCGAAAATATTCATTCTGCTCCACCTCTACTGCATCTGTTGTCCAGGAGACTCCGCCTTTTGCTTCTCATTGCTCGAAAGTCCAGGATGCCTCAATTACCAAACATTACAATGGTTCCGCTGGCATTTTTTTCTTTCTTCTTTTACCATTCTTTTTGCCTATCTCTGTAGGTTTCAATTTTATGTGGAATTTGGAATTTTGAACTGTTTTCTTTAAGTTTGAAATAAAGTCGTCATCTTTTGTCTACCAGAAAACATTACGGTTATCTGAAGTTTCCCCATTTGACACTACTAATAGAGTGTTTATAGACGAATATTGTAATTGAGTTGTGGAATTCTTAATATTTTAGGGCTTTTGCTGAATGCTAGATGACAAGTGATCTATTTTTAATGTTTTTCTCTCGTTATTTAGATAAAACAGCCAGTTAGATTGATTGATTTTTTTTTTCTTTTTGCAGTTATTAATTCTACTCCATCCATTGTTGTGGAGACACCAATCTCAGAATTGGCCAAAGCTGAAGTTCGAAAGAAATGTAGCAATTCCAGCTCACTGTCTCAGCTCCTTTTAGATTCAGAACCGAAGTCTGATGGTGAGTTTTTGTTTTGGCAGATTTAAAGAAAATCTCAAACACCAAACCACAACTTGCAGTGAGATGGATGTAACATGGAATACATAGAATTGTCATAGATCAATTATCCACAATAACTCTAGCTCTTAGATCATATCAATGGGAAGCTCAATTAAGTTTGTTGGTGAACTTGCAAACTATTTTCATAATCTGATTAAGGTTTTCCGGAAACCAAGGCCATGAATTATAAAAGGATGAACAATTTTTAGTACGACCTCATCACATCAGCATCTTTTTTGTTGTTTACTCTGTATCATTTTTGTTACAACTTGTATAAATCAATGATATGTTGATTTTTTTGTTTTATTTCTTAATTTGTTTTAGTGACTTTTCAGATTTATTTCCCATACATCTGGAGTCTGATAATGAGTCTGAAGATTTTATCAAGTCTAGAATACGGAGATGTGATGAAACAACTGGTGTTGCTCTTGACATGACAAAGGAACTTGAATTCAGCACCAGACTTGTTGAATCCACACACTCCTTTGGTGATTGAATTATTTTCCTATTCTATGTGCTTAGTTATCTTCAGGGTATCTATTTTTTGCAGTTCATTTCTAGATTCTGTCGTTGACATAGACAGGCTATATTTAACAGCAGAGTCCAGTGAAAGGGACTTCCCTGCATGCAGTTCTCCTCAATCAAATTTGATGGAGGATGATAGATCTCAGGTGTTTTTTCTTTGCCACTTCAAAATCTTCTTGCAATCATTAGTATTTGTCAGTTAGAATAACATAATACTTGATTTGATTTCATGTAAATACTACTTTGGTTTTTTTACACCTGGGAAGCACGAGGTGCAATAATTTAATTCAATGTAGCCTGCTTGGTTTTGGAGTTAAATATCTTGTTATTCATGACCATCTTCTTGACTTTTGTTTTTAAGTTTAGGACAAAAAGAAAAAAAGAAAATCATCCTTCGTACGTTTAGGATAAATCATAAGATTACTCTTTTATTTTATTTTATTTTATTTATTTCCCATCCAGTCTTCTTGTATGAAGAATGAGAGCCTTTTAACTGTTAATTTGGGTTGAAACTTTATGTCAAATTAGTGCTTTGCATGGGGATCCATGCTTTTATAGGAAATGAACTCTTCTTCAAATTGAAGTTTGTGATGCAACCTTTTTCCTTTCGTGTGCTGTCTATGCTTTTATTTCTTTATTTTCTTTGGCATTTCTGTGCAAACAAGCTCTCCTTTTTGTATGATTATTGAGTAACTGCTTGTCCTTTCAGGTTTGTGGTCTTGTTGATGAGGAAAGTGACAGACTAGACCACATACGTAAAGTTGCTGCCTGTAATGGTAAAAGAAAAGGAAAAGCAATCCAGAAAACAGGTGCAGCTGGGGCAGGAGCAAATGCCAGGATGTCAAAGGAAGAAAGACTTCGTCTGAAGGAAGAAAAGAAGCAACAGAGAGAAGTAAGTATTTGGATATGGTTATGTGATTTGCATTCATTTTCTTATAGTTTTCAGATTCTAATAGCTAACTGATGTTGAAACTATAGCAAGAGAAGTTGCAAAAAGCAGCTGAGAAGGCTGAAGCTGCAGAGATGAAAAAACTGCAGAAAGAAAAGCAAAAGTGGGAAAAAGGAAAATTTGCCTTAAAATCAATTGTGGCTGAAATAGATACCAAAGTTGTAGAAGTTGGGTCAATTGGAGGTATGATGCATGCTATAACTGTCTCCTTTTTTCTTTTTATAGTTCAGTACATTCTTTTCATATGCTTCTTAATCTAGTCAGGGGCTAAACAAGGGGTTAACTTTCTTAGTTTAGGACACTTGCTCACAAGGTTTGCTGAAAAGGGCCTTTCATTTCGTATAAGGTCAAACCCGGTAGAAAGGTCAATTGTTTGGATGATGACTGTACCAGAAGAATTATCACAGGTAATCTGGTTTTGAGTTATTATTAGTCTTCCCTTCCAAAATTAAAAAAATTAAATTTTATTATTAGGAAAATGTGATGCCTCTTTTTTTTTTTTTTAATATACGACTAAGATCTTTAATGTAAGCATTTATAATCCACTAGTCTTACTATTAACATTACAATAAGGGTAATGTTATATCTTACAACGATAAAAAGTTGTTCTTAAATTTTGTGGCAAGTCAAAAATGAACACTCAATTTCTTATAAAGGAAGCCTTATGTAGATTTTCCATTTATGAGCACATACTTTGTCTTCATATGCAAGTGCATTATCCTAAATGTAGTATATGGGCCAAGAACTGTCTCTTTTCTATTACCTTTTCCTATGCATAAAACTAGTTCTTTTTAGATTTGCATATGTTTCCCTCTTCATGTAGCACTGTTTTACACACATTGGAGTCACCTTGCTATTGTCCTTCATTACAATAATTGTCACTGTCATTTAGAGATAGAAGATATAATATTACTTTTCCAGCTTACGTTTGTTTTTCGAATGCAGATGTCATCAGAGGTGATTGAAATACCATATGTCTTACTTGTATATGAGGCTGAAGAGTTTTGCAACCTTGTCATGAGTGCAACAGTCATGGATCAGGTTTCCCTTGTTCGGCACCATTATCCGCACCATACAGTTTGTTTTGTAACCAATAGACTCATGGCCTATATACATAAAAGGTTACAGCTACCACTTTGCTTGAGATATTTTTTTTGGTTTTGTAATATAAAGTTGGCAACTTATAAATTCTCTCACTCCTTCATTCTTTGGAGAGTCCCATTGTTCGTGACATTCCTTTTCTTGAAAGTGATCTTTGGAAAAGTTTTTTAGGGTTTGTTGCATTAATGATTAATTCATTATCTTTGGGAAGTTCAAAGAAATGGCAACAAGCTTGTGTAACATTTTGGTGTTGGGAAACTCAAGAGATTGAACAATGAGAGTTTTCCTCATAATTATCTTCTCAGGCCTAAGTTAATTTTGTTTCTGTTGTTCTTTTCAGGACTTCTCTGATTCTTCCTGTGTAGTGTTCAGAAATATCTTTACCTGCTACTCTAGTTTTCTTTTTCTTTTTTTTTTTTCTTTCTTTTTTTTTCAAATTTCTGAAATAGTTTTGTTTGTTTGAGAATACAATGCGAATATCTGCTTAAGGAGTATTTTAGGTGTGCAAATGTTTTTGTCTTGTTCTGGTATCAGGGTTGGTCTCCTTTAGTGTCAGCCTGAACAGTCTTCCCTTTGGGCCTCTTAGGCAACAGGTCAAGAATGCACCCAAGGATTAAGCCCTCAGCTTTGATTATTGTCATTATCCTAAATTATGAAATTGGTTAACATCCTGTATGAATTTTAAAGGATCTCATTTACATTTTAAGTCTATACTGTCTTCTGTTTTCCAACCTTCTACCAAAGTTAATAGACAAAACTAATACCAAACAGTGACTTTCTTACTCCGTAACAGGGAACAAAGTCAGTATAAGGACCCCACCAACCGTACTGGTTGGAAGCGGCCACCTATCGAGGAGGTTAGTCAGCAGTAACTCTCATAAAGCATCTGCAGATAAAATTTGCAGATAGCCTTTATTTTTTGTGCCATTACTACTTTTGTGAATTTAAATTTGCTCCTTATATATTTGTGCACATATAATTTAAATTTTGCTTCACAGGTTTTGGCAAAATTAACTACTCATTTTATTCGAGTGCATTCGCGGTTGTGCATGGATGAAGCTGAATTAGCCGATCATGTCACTGGTTTAACATGCAGTCTTGCATCTTGTCAATTCAGGCATGTAACAATCCGATTTCTAGTATAAGCGCTTAAGCACAAAATGAAGCTTTCAAAGAGCTATTGCTTTTATGTAGTCTTGACCAGATTAATCCATCTTGATAGTATGGATAGTATTCCATCTTGACCAGATTAATCCTCTCTTATTTATTGGTCAGAAAGGGCTGTGTGTTTTCCTGGTTCTGGATCTCTTTTTTTCTTTCTTTTTTCCACTGACTAGGATTAACTTATATGGTCCTATTGTGTAACTTGTATAATAGGATCAACTCAACCAAACCTGTCTTCTTCTCCTTGTGGTTCAAATTTGAAGAAAGGAAATATTTAAGACTATTTTCTAGGTCTTTGTCCTCTATGTTTTCTAACTGTATGAATGAATCACTTTGGCATATGATTGCAGCCAACACATACATTAAAAATTTTCTAAAACAAAGATCCATCAAATTGTTTACTTTGTCATCCACTGACTCTCTTTGTAAATGCAGAAAGAAGTTGACACGGTTATCAGTGAATGCAAATGGATCTCTTGTACCCAAGGACTGCGCTGATAGATATCTTATAAAGAAGAACACATGGTGAGTGTTTCATGTGGCTTGGTTTGCTAACTTGGTTACTTCTGCATAAGTCTGTTCTTTTGACGAAATTGTCTATGTGATGTTTTGTAGTTGATGCATGGAATTAAAAGCACCAATTTGCCAGTCACTTAGACACCTATTCAATCAGTAGTAGCCCATTAATATCATATGTCATCAGGAAAGCATGATGTATAAAAACTGAATAAAAGAATTCTTCTTGACCTAGTAAATGAAGAAAAGTCGAAAAGAAATAAACTGCATTAATGAGAACTTTTTCTTTTAAAGTTTGGTTGTAAAATGCTATCAGACAGCTGGCAGTTTACTAGTTATTAGTTACCTAATTCTTGCACATTGGTTTTGCTGGTACTGGATGTTATATATTTGAGGTTAAGGTCTTTATTTTTTTTTATTAGTTTTATTTTATTTTATTTTTTTCCTAATGTCGAGTCATCATCCTTGGAACTTTGCACATCCACTGTATTCACGACTTGCTGATATAAAATTGTGTTATTTGACATTTGATTTACATAGCATTACAAATGCTTGACAAGTGGTTATTTTTCATATTATCCTCTGCTTTACATGGCATATTTCTAGATAAACACAATTCTGTTGGGAGCCATTTTCTTCCCCTGTTATATCAGGCTGACTTTTAGGCGTTTGTTAGAGCTTAGGTTTTTTGTCTGGGTTGGAATTGCAGTTTTATCCTTTGTTTTCCTTAATGCAGGCTAAAAGCACTAATTGCAATTCCCAAAGTGCAACCACGATTTGCGATTGCCATATGGAAGAAATATCCTACAATGAAATCTCTTCTGAGTGTCTACATGGATCCAAGTAAATCAGTGAGTATTACGTGGCATTCTTGGGATGCATCAAGAAATATTGGCTCATTTGCATACCATCTTTAGTCACTTTAGATTAATGGTATAACTCTCCTTTTGATGCGGTAGTAATGCCACGTATCATGCACTCTCCCTCAAACTTTATTTTCCAAGACATCTTTAAAGCAAGAAATGTTGTCAGCTAACCTTCATTTTCCAGGATGATGGATGCATTTTAAGCGAGTTTCTCATTTATTGTAGAATCTCATCCTACTTATATATATGCCACATGATCATTCAGCTAATTACATTTCTGCATTAACCATCAGGTACACGAAAAGGAATTTTTGCTTAAAGATTTAACCACCGAAGGTTTACTCGGCGATGACAGAAGACTAGGAGAGATTTGTTCCAAGAGAGTATATAGAGTACTTATGGCTCAATGTGGAAGCATCAAGACAGAAGATGTGGAAAATGGAGCTGATTTCTTCCGTCACCAAACTTTCTAAATAGTCCATTCATTCTTTTGGTGTATACCTGGGAAAGTCAAAGGTGATTTATTTTAAAGAACTGCACCTGCTTACATTTAATGGTATGAAAAAGTAAATTGTATTGATAAATAAAACGAAGCATGAAACAGTGGCATTTACTTTAATGTCATTTTTTGTAATTATATGTTCATCTCTCATTTTCTGTTCAATAGAAAGCTAAATATGTTTACGAAATTGATTTTAAAATTTAAATTTACGGAATTTTTTTTTTAAAAAAAAAATTTAGATTAGATTGTTGGTGAGACGGTAGAGAGGGGCCCACAAATTACCGCAGAAGCAGCCGCACGACCTCTTTTCATGTATATAATACGTTGTGCTTACCCTGAACGTTGTTGTCTATAGTTGATGTTTGGTGGGCCAGACCTCCATAAAATTTAGCCTAACTCATTTGGGCCCCGCAACCCATGAGTTATATATTTTAGTGGACAACCCGCATTATTACACCCACCTCTTCCTTCCCGGTTACATGATAAAAGATAACTACGCTTGAGCCACATTTGGGGACTCACTTTGCAAATCTTTAATTGGCAATTAAAGATTTGTTCATAATGACATTACGTAATTTTAAAGATATTTTATATTTTCCTCAAAGCGTTTGGTAAAATCACTAGAATTTTTTTATTATTCATAATTTTAAATTAACATTAACAATTCGTTTATCATTTCTCAAACAATATTTTTTTTCTTTTTTTTTCATGGAAAATATTTTCCATCTTTAGGTAATCAAAAAAGTAAAATATTATGTATATTATGCTGTTTTGATTATGATCTTTTATTAATCACATACACATGTATAATTGTTTTACGAAAGCATTAATAAAACAACAAAGAAAAAAGAGAAGAAAGAGGATGGCATCTTCTGATGGCCTTGAGTAGGTAGAAGAAACAAACAACCCTCCCGGGGGTCACAAATACTTACATTCTCTTTCTTAGGAAATTATGAATGTTTGTGGTTGAGAAGAGGATCAGAACCCACAATGTTCTAACCCTTTAATTAGTCATTTTTGCAAAAAAAAAAAATTTTTATATTTAGTTTCCACTCTTTCCGCATTTTTCTTTTGTTTTTTCTTTTTCTTTTTTTTTTTCATATCAGTTTCTAGCTTTAACATATCCTTTTCTTTTTTAAAAGCAACTCCAAATAAAAAATGCATTTATAAATGGATATATATATATATTGTATTCTTCATGCAATTATGATACCATGCCTAAAGATATCCCCCACCTTCATTTAATTCAGCCACTATATGTGTTGTTCCTTTGATGCAATCACTAAACAAATCACAATACATATCTCCAAATTTTCAAAATGTAGGTCACTTCATGTCCCATGCACACCGCACTATAGACACACAAAGTTTTTGCATGGGTCCATGCAATGTTTCTCCTCCCCACCCCTTCCCCCGACCCCTCTTATTATTTCACTTTCCATATAATGCAGCTGCTCTCTAGGTCTTTCTTTCTCCTCTGAGTCCTCTCATTAAAGATTTTTTTCTTTTCTTTTCTTCTTCTGTTCCTTTCTGATATTATACTATCATCATGGAGAAAAGCAAATCATTCCCTTATTATTCCGCTTCATATGCAGAAGCCCGGTTCGATTTCGAGGATCGAACCAAGTCTTTTAGCTTCAACGGTCCAGGGGATAATCCCGAGGTGAAGAGGAGGAAGAGGGTGGCTGGTTACAATATGTATACTATGGAAGGTAAGCTGAAATCTTCTTTGAGAAACAGCTTCAAGTGGATCAAGAGCAAGTTCACGGACACCTACTACGATTCTTAATGATAAGAAGAAACTTTATATATAACATGAATAGGAGGGTTTTCTTTGGCTTTGGTTGATGTGGAGAATTTCTCACTTCATGCAAATTAATATGCCCTAATTTTGGGTGTGGAAGTTGAGAAAGGTTATTAGGTGGTGATTTCGGGTGATGATCTAATGTTTTTCATGTTTGAATAATATGGGGCAACTTATTTGATCTATTGTTGAATTGGAGTAGTACTGGTTTTTTTTTTTTTTTTTTTTTAAAGAAGATCTGTGGAGAATTGTAATAATTAATAACTGATCAATAACGAAGGTAATTAATACCGTACATAAAATAATGTATGGGAAGTTGAGTTGTAATAACTCCAGGATTATTGGTTGTGGCTTTGATCTTTCTTCCTTTCTTTTTTCTTTTTTTTTTTCTCCATGTTTCTTCTAATTTTAATATATAAACACGATATACAGATGTTTGTATGTACTTATATAATACACAGAGAAAAAAAAAAAAAGAGAGTTTTAATCACTCCTTGAGCTTCAAACTTGCTGATGGTATTTTCAGGAACACAAGGTACTACATATATTTACATATATGTATATATGAGCCTTATATAATTAGTGCAACCACAAAAACAATGATGACATTAACTTATAATATTTGAGTAATATAGAAATAGAAAGAGGTTATAATCGTCATGAGTATAGAACTCAATTGGATTAATACATAAATATATTTGTTTTGCATCATAATCTTGTCAATGATTAATTAAACTTTTATATTGAATTAAGCGTGCAAATGCAATGATATTATTATACACATGATATTATTATAATCAATCAATTATATCTATAATTGAACTTATATATATCTACATAAAACAAAGTTGGGGACCCTTCTAATTTTATTGGTTAATCTAAATAAAGGGTTATCTTTTACATCATCATCATCTATATAAAACTAGGTTTTCTTTAATTATTCTATTTTGGATGGATATGTAATGTACTCCAACAATGACTCCAAGGGTTGCATTGTATCTATTCACACATCAAATGGTCCAAAAAATTAATTTCTCCCCTCATCTTAATTATTCGATCTTCTCCTGCATGTGGTCCTTTGGTGGCTTCTTTCCCAGAAAAACAATTAACTCACTCAACTTAGAGTACCATATACATAAATACATATATATATATATATATATATGTATATATATATATATGTATATACAGGCTGTCAAGTGTAGAACAATTTCATTTCATTGGACTTGAATCAAATTTAACA
>JAWZTD010000097.1:6280432-6302146 GCA_035221335.1 Echites panduratus
TATATATATATATATGTATATACAGGCTGTCAAGTGTAGAACAATTTCATTTCATTGGACTTGAATCAAATTTAACAATTGCCATGGTTACGGGCAATCTGAATGAGGAGGAAAAAAGCTGTATTCATATAAATTTTATACTATTTAATTCTACAAACATCCCTTTTATCGAATATACATTAAACAATTTTCACTTCTTCTTCCTTTTTTTTTTCAAATTATTTAACAATTTTTTAAATTTATTTAGAAATAAATTATAGATTAAATAAATACTACATAACACTCTATATTGAATATATATACTTTTTAATAAAACAAAAGCTACTCGTTTATGACTGAATATTCTATTTTTATTTGGACATATTATAATAAAAAAAATTTTGACTTTGTTATTTATAACAAACCTAATTACTTCAATTTTTTTTTATAAACTTTTAATTATTTTGAGATTATGAAATATTAATGCTAAATGATTCAAAATAGAAAGTAACACTCAATTTTTAGTGGAAAAAATATAAATTATTTCTAGATAAAGTATTTTAGAGTATGCATCATCTTATACATATACTTATATATTTGGAGAATAAAAAATTGAAAAGGAAGGATATACATAAATTTCTTATTACTGCAATGAAGGTTAATTTCTTTTTTAACATTCATTCTTATTAAAAAGGCATGGCATAATTATAGTAATAATTATATATAATCAAATAAAATTTTTAATACATTTACCATATCCATTTTTTTTAAAAAAAAAGTAAAATAAAAATAATTGAAAAAATATTATCATTAGTTATAACCTATTTATTTACTTATTTTTATAATTTTAAACTCACCACAACGAGGTTTGTTCAAGAAAATACTAAAGACAAAAAGGAAAGAATAAAAAGGAAAATGAAACGAGTTGGTGCCTGAGGTAAGAGGATAAAGCGCACCACACGCCCTGGCGACACGTTCGAGTGCTCCAATGCCTTTGCTGCCCAACTCTTGAGCACAAAGAAGAAAACGGACCAAAAAAAAAAAATCTGAAGTTTCCTCTCCTTGTAATCAACTGCTTGTTGGTAAGTCTTCAATTAATGTTTACTCTTTAATTTGCTAGTGATTTTTTCTTCAGTTCATTAAGAGCCCTCTGCGTTTCAGTTTTGATTCTTTATGGGGGGTAATCGTTTGAATTATTGTGTAATATGAGTGTCTGTTTCTTGTAATTGCTGCCCTGGAGTATGTAATTTTTGAAACCCAATTTCTTTTCTTTTTGTTAACCGCTGTGAAGGAATCGGACTTTGTTGCGAATAAAGTTGGTTAATTAAAGAAGTATGGATACTTTGGTGAAGACTCCTAATAAGTTTGAATTTCTGCACCCTTTATGCGGATTGGCTGATAAAGTTAGTGCACTAAGCTCGTTGAAGCCTCATAATCACGAAGTGAACAAACTTGACTTCAAGAAATCTCATCTGAAATGGAGTAGTAAGAATTCTGTTAAGGTTAGTAGCAGTGCTATCTTGGAGCTTGTTCCTGAAACCAAAAAGGAAAATCTTGAATTTGATCTTCCAATGTATGATCCTTCGAAAGGATTAGTGGTGGATTTAGCTGTTGTGGGTGGTGGCCCTGCAGGACTTGCTGTTGCACAGCAAGTTTCGGAGGCCGGGCTTTCAGTTTGTTCAATTGATCCTTCACCTAAACTGATTTGGCCAAATAATTATGGCGTTTGGGTTGATGAGTTTGAGGCCATGGATCTGCTAGATTGCCTAGATGCAACTTGGTCTGGGGCACTTGTGTATATTGATGATAACAAAACTAAAGATCTCGAAAGACCATATGGTAGGGTTAACAGGAAGCAGTTAAAATCGAAAATGATGCAAAAGTGCATATTAAATGGTGTTAAGTTTCATCAAGCAAAAGTTATAAAGGTTATTCATGAGGAATCCAAATCTTTGTTGATTTGTAGTGACGGTGTTACTATTCAAGCTGCTGTGGTTCTTGATGCAACTGGTTTTTCTAGATGTTTGGTTCAATATGATAAGCCATATAATCCAGGGTATCAAGTGGCTTATGGAATTTTGGCAGAAGTAGAAGAACATCCATTTGATATAGACAAGATGGTTTTCATGGATTGGCGAGACTCTCATCTCAACAGCAACTTTGAGCTGAAGGAGAGGAATAGAAAGATCCCGACTTTTTTGTATGCAATGCCATTTTCTCCAGATAGAATTTTTCTTGAAGAAACTTCACTTGTGGCCCGTCCAGGTCTAGCTATGGATGATATCAAGGAAAGGATGATTGCTCGGTTAAAGCACCTGGGTATCAAAGTGAAAAGTATTGAAGAGGATGAGCACTGTGTGATTCCAATGGGGGGTCCCCTTCCAGTGATACCCCAGAGAGTTGTTGGAATTGGTGGTACAGCTGGAATGGTGCACCCATCAACTGGATATATGGTAGCTCGAACTCTTGCAGCAGCTCCAATTGTTGCCAATGCCATTGTTCAGTACCTTGGTACAGGAAAAAGACCTTTTGGTATTGAATTATCTTCAGAGGTCTGGAGAGATTTGTGGCCAATAGAAAGGAGACGCCAAAGGGAATTCTTTTGTTTCGGTATGGATATTCTTCTGAAGCTTGATTTACCTGCCACAAGAAGGTTTTTTGATGCTTTTTTTGACCTAGAACCTCGATACTGGCATGGGTTCTTGTCATCTCGGCTATTTCTTCCAGATCTGATTCTTTTTGGCCTTTCTTTTTTCTCTCATGCAACAAATACTTCAAGGATTGAGATAATGACAAAAGGCACTGTTCCTCTCGTAAACATGATTAACAACTTATTGCAGGATAGAGATCAGAAATCTGGAATCTAAGATTCATTATGCTAGAGGAGAAGGTGCATGCCCCCCTAGCCTCCCAAGAAATTACCACATCTTTGCTGTATGCTGGGACGATTGTCCATTTATTTTCTGTTCCTGGGATGACCATTTCTTTGTTTTATTTTTAAATACTATCTGTAGGAGCAAAAGCTCAAATATCTGTTGTATGGTTACTTAATGTCAGGATGACTAAACTTCCATTCTTGTACATAGTGAGATATCATTTGATGAATAGCATTCTGTATTTAATTTTCTCTACCCAAAGGCAGATTTTCGAAGATTCAGAATCCCTTCCTTAGCTGCTAGTATATATTACTTATGTACCATTATCTGTAACTGTATTGCAACTTGAAAGAACGAAAATTGAGCAGAGCCAAGCATGAATGATGGGATCCTGAAAGAACATGCATGTGAGTATAATTCTTATACTGAAGCCGTATGAGAAACCAGTGACACATGTATCACCATCATATTGTATGAAAAGGAACATACTTTCCTGACTGGTGGTTAAATGTGATAATTCTTGCCTTTTTAATTGTTTTGCCAGTTAAAAGATGTTCTATTTCATGATGAAAAAAATCGAATATATTTTCTCTTAAGAAAAGTGTAGACCTTAGTTACTTCTGGCTGCAGAATTTCAAGAATATGCTCTGGGAATTTCTCCTAAAAATGAAGCTTTGGAGATAAGGTCACTCAGCTATAAAAGCAATTTGTTTCTTGTACCTTCTCTGTTTATTGCAGGAGCTCTGATAGAAAGATCATCTGGTCATATTCTTACACAATAAAGGTGGCAAATGAAGGACTTCTTTTTTGGCTTGTCAATGGGATAAACAAGTTCTGATGCAAAATATTTCTCTTCGGAAAATATCCTTTGGATTTTATTGGAACATAAGGTAATTCTATAGCCATCTCTTTACTGAGGTTCATTACTGCATTCAAATTGTTAGCACTTATGCAGCTCTTTCAACCAGGAACTAGTCATAATATTCTGTGTCTTCTAGGATTTTTTGGACTTGAGTATTGGTCCATTTTCTCCTCCTTAATAGTGTTACCAGGGCTAGATTGCAACACATTTGTTTTGCCAAAAACTAGCACCATGTGTTATGGAAAACTTTTGTTGTCAACATTTCGAAGACTCTTTCCTCTTGTCCATGAACACCCCATCCAGCTATAAAATGAAGAAAAAGATAAGCACATGGTCCAGTCTGTGCACTCATTTTGTGATTCCTTTCTTTATGCATAATTGAACAAGAGATCCTGCTTCAATTAAAGCCTGATGAGTGAGAAGAGTAAGTCTGTTAGGATTTTTTCTAATTTGTGGAGGAGGTAAAGGCGAAAATTTATTCCGTGCGATTCAGATGTAATGTGCTGGCAGAAAGAAAGATCGGTTTATTTTTATTTAGAACATGGTTTAGATTCTTAGGTCTTGTATTTTCTTTTTGTTCTTAACTTTAGAAACAGATAACGAGGGCAAAAGAAAAAAAAGAAAGTTCTTGTGTTATTGTTTGTGCTTTTCCAAACAGCTCTGTACTTAACATACTGTGAAAAGACCCCTAACTATCTTCTTAGGATTTGGGGTTCATATTACTTATCACTTTGGCACTCTCTTTTTTTCTTAACTTATTCAGGCTGATTAATTATGCCTTTTGTTAAAAGATATGCATTTATTAATACAAAGGGTCCTAAATTGGGAATTTTTGTTTCCCTTGTCACTTTGCTCCAAGACCTTACAGAATATCTGAAGAAAAAGGATGGAAAATATCGAATTTTCTTAATTGTTTTATTTTCCAACTCTGATATGGTGTATTTGCAACTCTGATCTTCTAAAAATATTGAACAAACATGTTTGAACATGAAGTAACATAGTAGATAGCCCATGTATTACTTGCTTTGTAAATATCCTGATTTTCAACTCTTACATTCAATATCATACTGGGTTGAGGTTTCCCAGTGGATTAGGTTGGCAACTTGGGAATTTGTCTGCTTAACATGGTCTTCTCTGATTCATTTTGCATACCACTGCTAATGTTCAAAATCACCCATATGTGAATCAAGTATTCTGGACACTGGAGTATAGAAATGTTATTCACATGTTCACAGCTTTCTCCACAGAACAATTGGTGTCATATGCATAAAGCTTCATTGTATAGAGTAATGTTGGAACTTAGGCATGTGCTTTTCCGTCTTAATGATCATCCAATTCAACAAAGAGTTTTGATATCTTTTCTATATCAAGCTTTCTAAAGTCAATTGTGGACATAGACCTCTGATGGAGACTTGATCTGCTCTCCTGGAGATGTTTGGCAGTCTCTGTTAGAGAGGCTAGTAAGAGGGGATAGTTTTGAATATTCTTTAGAGCATTGGGATGTGCCTCAGTTTTTGCAGATTTCTCATTCCTAGAACAAAATGCTGCAAGAGGAGAAGGGGGTGACTTTTCCCATATCATGTTTTGTTTTACACTTGAAGCAGTGATACTTGAACTGTTCATATTTTCTCGGTTGTGTATCCTTGATCCTGCTGTCTTTTCTTGCTGCAAGATGAAATGATGAATAATAAATAATAGTTATTTATAAATATTATGTTAGGTCCAATTCATAGAGCTTCACCTAGATAAAAGCCAATCATAATGTAAGATTTCCCATTTTCATCTACCTCAAAAGATATAATGGGTTATTATCATTTTTTGCTCGAGACTAGTAAGTATGCTTACCTCTTTAGATGATTCAAAGTCTACTATGTCTACGAGCTGTTCAGAAAATGAAACCTTTCTTCTATGTCCATCACGAATCTTGCTGGACTGCTGTTTTAATTTCAAAAGGCTTTTTCTGTAAGGCAGAATATATAAATGAGTTTAGATCTGAGTGCTGCAGTGCCAAGATAAAATTCTGAATCATCTTATTATTATACATTGATCTTGAAGATTGCAAGTAAACCTGCAACTCTTTGGTGACTCAGTTAACAAGAAAAGAAAGAAATATCTGAAATTCCTTACATCCTTTCATGCACTATAAGCTGAATATGTGTCATGCATGATATCTCCATTTTTTTTTTTTTTTTACCTCGACACCCTGCAAGAGCCAATCCCATGTAAATCAACTCACCAACGACCGAAGATTGAATTTTTTGAGGGAAGTCGAACTCACAGCCTACAAGTCATAGCTCACCTCCAACCAGTTCAACCACACCCTTTGGGTGCGGATGATATCTCTTCTTGTTGGTAAGAAGTCTTCTTCTAGGTATTATGAAAGTACCACATTGTCTAAATTCTAAAGTTCCTAGAGAAAATGATTTTTTATATTTAAACCTGTTGAAATTTACTCTTGGACCCTGATTCTATGCCAAAAAAGCACCTTGACTAAATGTAGCCCAAAGTCACTATAAGAAGCGTATCCCAACTACCTAGCTAATGTGGAATTCAACACACTTTCTTCAGGCTTAAACATTAGGAGTGTGAAGTTTGCTGGATTCATATTGCCTTTCTTTCTAGTAGTGTATGCACAGTCAATGCGAGATTTAGACAAATCCCTTTAATATACCCCCCTTATATGTGGATGATGCTATCCAATATGCCCAGTAAGCTAAATTTCTATAATATGCTGCTTGAGAATTGACCTTAGGTCCTTTTGCCTGCTTTATACCAAGTTGATAAAAGAATTCAGAAGTAGGCGGAGAAAGAGATGTGAGTACCTTGCTGTGCTAGAGATCATCACACAATTGATGAATGCTATAAATTTGTATCTTAAAATAAGAGTTATTTGAATCTTTGCAAGAAGGCATACCTTGATTGATTGTTGGATCGAGCTCCCTCATCGTTGTTGATTCTAATTGTAGGTAGATCAGAAAGGTCACAAGCTAATGGCCCTGTCTTGAAGAACTGTAAGCATTGAACAGTTCCTTAGAGAACTAGTACAAATGTTAAAAGTCTTCATGAGAACTGAATGATGACTAGAATACCAAAGGTTTCTTTGTTAATGTATATTGGGTTCAAGCAACCGATCTTTTTTTGCTGGGCAGGAATATAATCAAATAAAAAATAATTGACAGGAAAATTTTAGCTTTTTCAGAGTTTTGGGAAAAAATTGCGTGCTTGAAAAGAAATTAATTGTCAGTCTACTAGAATACTCCTTCTGTTTCCGTACCTTATTAACTGTTATTTAAGGTACTTTCTTTTTTCCTTTCTTCTATCCTCTCATACTTTCTTCACTCTTCTTCTTTCTCTTTCTCACGTTGTTATTTTCTTCTCCTCTCTGTTTTTGTTTTCAGCTACCGGCAAGAGGACTAAATTTCTGTTTCATTGGAAAAATGAAAAGAAAGTGGAACATTTGAGGGTTAATATTGAAAATTATCTACTCTTTTCATTTCTGAATTCACTTAGCTCCTTTTCTTTTCATATAGCCAGAGGAATGGAAATGATTTCACATGAAATACCAACTTACTTTGCTTTCAAGAGCAACAGCTGCAGTGCCTCGAAGTTCTGGATCAAGAGAAAGAAGCATTGCTAAAAGACCTAATGCTGAATCAGGTAAATCCGGAAATACTTCCTGAAAACATGGTTTATAGTGAGGTGGTGGTCTGAAAGTTGTTGGTGGCTTCACTTTCTTCCAATACCCTTCTGGGGGTGAACCACATAGCTTGAAGATCTTGTGGAGCTGTTCAATCTAAAATAGCAGAAAATACCCAAGTTAGCTCTCTTTTCTGCCATCATGTAGTCATTGCTCATAGTCATATTACTATTACTACATTATTCTTCATATTTCTTCAAACTTGGGAACCTATTTCCCCAATGTCTATTTGTTCCAGAACAATATCTTTGTCAGAAAAGTCATCCTGATAGTTGGTGGTAGAACTAAAATGTGGCAATTCAGAATTAAGGAGAGAATATGGAACTTGTTACTTGATGAAATTTCATATTTATTTAGAGTTAGAACAGATTTTTATATAATTGGTCCAGGGATTGGGGGAGAAGGTTTACCTCATTCCTACCAGGTATGATGGGCTTTCCTACGAACATCTCAGCTAAAAGACATCCTGCACTCCAAAGATCTATTCCAACCCCATAATCAGTTGAGCCTAGGAGTAGTTCTGGAGCTCTATACCATAATGTCACAACTCTACTGGTCTGAGGACGCTTTGGTTTGTGCTGGTAATAGTTTGCCAGGCCAAAATCTGCAATCTTTAGCATTCCATTTTCATCTATCAACAAATTGGATGCCTTGATATCTCTGTGCAAGATGCCCCTCTCATGGCAATGCTGAAGACCAGCAAGTAGCTGCTGCATGTAGCATTTAACCTGCATTTACAGATTTTTTACATGCCATAAGTTTGCAAATTATGAGGCATCTCCTGACTATCCTTTTTTTTCAATTTTAAATAGGTTATCAAATTAACAGATCCTGATGATGACAAAGTCCTGAAGGAGTGACAAATCTGACCTGTGGTTCGGCAAGCCTTCCATCAGGACGAGAGATGATTCTAGTCAGGTCTGACTGCATGAAATCAAAGACCAAATAGAGACTGTACTGCATTCTTGATGTGGCCAATCCTTCAAGCTTGATAACATTTGGGTGATCAAGTTGCTTTAGAATGATGATCTCTCTGGCCATGAACTTTACACTCACTGGGTCTGATGTGTCGAATCGAATCTTCTTCAAGGCAACAATTTTCCCAGTTTCCCTATCTCGAGCTTTATATACATTACTATATGTACCCTGTCCTACCTGCAAAGGCAAAAGAACAACATATTCATTGTCTTTTCTAATCTTGTGAATCAAATTTCACATCCTATCTGCCTAGATGTGGAAACAATGTCCCAAGAGATTAATGATCACATATTAGTCTTCAAAATTAGGTCTCAAAGAAGATAGTTTACTTCGATTTTTTGCTCGTTCTTACCTAAAGATGTTTCTAATGATTTCTGTATGTTTCGGATTAGTGAAAATCAGAGTATAAAATATAACATTCAGTACTGACCTTTGCTAGCTTATGGTAAGAATCAGCACTCTTTGGGACCAAGCCATCCAAAATGTCTTTATGAATGTTCTCAACAAGCCACTTTGGCCATCCATCAACGAGTTCTTCCCCAATCTTCTTCACTACAGATCTTCGCGAAACATTTCCACCATTAGTGACTTCTTTCTCTGCTTCTCTGCTAATAATCTTCTTCTCTTCACCATTTTCGGCACTAACCATCGTCACATTCTTGACCACACCAGCTTCTGGCTTTACCTGCAATCTGGAACCTATCATCTGTCCTCCTACTACTCTCCTACTTCCACCACCACCACCTCTGACGTATCCGTTCTGCTGTTTCATCCTCTCTACGGTACTATTTTGCGAGTACGATGGACCCTTGGCCTGAACACACCCCATGAATGAGAGAGCTCGTGGCGGCGATTCACCGAATAATTTTGACGTTTTGCAAGGATCCAAGTGACGATAACGACTGGTTGGTCCTGTGTTGCTGCAAGCATAAGATGATGGTAGCAGCCGTGTGGTTTTTGCATTTTGATCAAAATCGATGCTATGGGGAAAGTAGATTGGCAAAAGACACAGAAAATGTCACTGTCCTTTGGCCGGCTGTTTCCACGGAAGCACGCAAGAATCAGAAGCCATTTCCGGTGGATTTCTCCGCTATATCCGCCGCAAGAAATAAGGAGAGAAAACGGCAAAATGATGGCGCCATTATCAATGACTCTAGGACCAGATACGTTTTTTTGTTTCTCCTCATGAAAGGAAAATTAAATTGCAATCTTGTCCTTTTTCCCCTAATACTACTACCATACTAATAGGAATTAATTCATTTTAGACTAATGTATTTGGGTTAAACACTTTCAGTACAACAATTCATTTATCAAGCTTTATAAGTTAATTAATAAGTTCTTTTAAGTCTTCTCTAAGTTAATATACTTCTTAATCGAAGTAGGATCATAGATGAAAATAAAAATTCAATTATCCAAAATTCTATTACCAGTATTTCCAGCAAAAAGAAAAAAACCTTTTACAATTGTAATGTATACAACGAATATAATATACATATAACTAGCCAGACTAACAGAAAAAACCAATTTCTTTGTTGTCTTATCCTACGAGGAGCATTACAGAGTCCTAAAGTTCATGTATTTAATCAATTCTCAAAGAAAGGAAACTTTAGAGCTGAATTGGAGAGAGATAGCTAAGTGCTACCACGTAATTCCTCAACTTGACAATTCTAGTCTTCCTTTTGTTCTTTTATGGTACATCCTAAAGAAGAATTCTTCCGTCATTTCAGACACTCCCTTCAGTCCGTCCTTCAAGTTATCCAATGAATACATGTCTCAATGTCTATAAAACCAGTCTGCCACTTTAGGAGTCTTCATAGCTGACTTGCTTCAATATAGGTAGACCAAGAACGAGGCTTCCTCGAGGGTCTAGGGTCATTCTGCAGATAACCATCGGAAACAAGGTTAAACACACGACCCTCTTGATTAACAGATTAATGAAATGCTCAAATATTAGAGGAAGCACGTACCCGTTTGATCTGTTTTGGAAAAAGGGCAGTTGTCATTGTCATGCATTCGGAGATGAGGAATCGAACCTTTCCTTGTTTTCTGCTGAAGAGAGTCATTTGGAAAACACTGACTCACAAGAACCACATAAAAGATTCTTTCAGAAAAAAGATAGTTAAACAAGTAGACTAGTATGTTAAAATCTAAAGCATGTAAAACATGAAGCAAGCTCCAGATGTTATAGAATGCATACATGTCTTGTTAAACTATTTAAAATGTCTTGCTGTAATGTACTCAATGGATGAAATCTTCAACATTGCAGCACATAACACAATTGGCTATAAAATGTGAAAGATTTACTACAGAATCCTTGATCCGGTAAAATGGTATAATGAGTTAGATATTTAAAATGTCTTGCTGTAATGTACTCAATGGATGAAATCTTCAACATTGCAGCACATGACACAATTGGCTATAAAATGTGAAAGATTTACTACAGAATCCTTGATCCAGTAATTTGGTATCAAACAAATGTGTTAGCTAGATTAAACTATAACCCAAATGAGTTAGATATTTGCATTGAAACACTGGAGAACAAATTATGCTTCATGTATCAACACAAAGGAGAAAAATTAAAATCATAAGAGACTTTAAAAAAAAATTGACAAATCAAGCCCAAAAAAAAAATGTTCATTTGAACCCAAGTAACAAAACTTCACGAATAATATTCTTGTCATTGTCTCAATTGAAAGGAACAACTAACTCTGAATAAACAATTTAGTCATTTGAATAGCATCAAAATGATTTTCTGTTAGTAGAATATGAAGAAGAATCTATTATTTCTGAACAAACTCCTTTTCCAAGGCAACATTTCAATTTGACAAATAAGGAAAAGCCAACAATAATTAAATTTTCTTACACAACACATCAATTTGGAACTTGGAAGTGAATAGTGTGTATATGATTTTACCAAATTGACCTCAAGTTCATAAAAAATTGACAAGTTTAGACAAGAAAGATTGAAGGAACCTTGTGTCTTCGAGGAAATCTGAGTGTTTTTGATCTTGAATCATCAAAGTACCCACTAGAATTATCGATTTCATTTGATACCTTAGAATCCTTACCAAATGAAGATAATTCTTGAAAAGAAAATGCATGGCATGTGTCTTCAGCATGTAAGTCAAGCAAAGAAGGGTTGGGTGTTTGAGATTGAGAATTGAACTGAGCAGCAAGGAAAGCATCAAATGAATCAAAGTTTGGTATCCTAGACTGTGAATGCATCGTGCCACCTTCTGACTTCAGATCGGAATTGGCAATTTTGGCTTGTAATGATGCCTCGGACAGCAAACCTCCAATACTTAAAGTTGTCAGACCATCATTCCATGGTGATTGTGGAATTTTGTTCTCACTTAATGGGTGCGATCCTAGTGTTTTCTTACCCAAAGTTGTACAATGAACATCATTTTTCCCTGGTAAAGATGTGGTAGAAAGCAAGATGCCTCCACTTATTTCGGAACCTAGAGGATTTGGGCTTAATCTTGCTTCATTCTCAATCTTCGAATCAGGATCCATAGACATGTTTTGGAAAGATACCTCAGATAACAAGCCACCCATAATTATCTCTGAAACTGACACTTTTGATTGCGTGCCTGACTTGTTTTCTGATTTCAGCGTAGGATTGGTTATCTTCCCCTGTAAGGAAGCCTCCTGCAGCAACCCTCCAACGCTCATATCAGAAACTAAAATAGGCTGCAACCCTGATCTACTGTCCGATTTTAAATTAGAATGACTGATTTTGTTAAACAAGGATGCTTCAGAAAGCAGGCCTCCAATGCTCAAGCTTGTCAAACTATCATCCCATAATGCTGCTGGTTGTCCTCTGTTTACCATAACTTCGTTACCCTGAAAGAAGCATTGACTAATTGAAAAGTCACTCTCTTAGCACTTAATCGAAAGCATTGACTACAGTAGGAGGCATAAGTTTAATATGAAAGGGGAATGTATCAGAAGTTACTGGATGCTAGCACTTAATCAGAATACTTCATGAAATTATTTCTTGAATTCAAGCAAAATGCTAATGAATTAATCAAAGAGATGAAAAAAAGGGCATTGGGCTGCAGCAAACTCAATGACTTAAATCTCAAGCAATAATGCTCCCACTACTAGGACAAGCTGATTTGAAGAAGCAAATTTTTTGTAGCTAAGGGAGTTCAGAAACATACATCTCAAAGTACTCAAACATGTTAAGCATCATATTATGATTAACAAAGGTGAAAGCCGCAGAAGTTACTTTTGAATGGGAGCAAATAAAATATTTAAGCAGACTTTAAACATGTCTTAGGACGAAAAATTTGTGCCAAGAAAGTAAGACCAATGGATTTACCACATGGCCAGTGGGCACAGTAACTGAAGTCTGCCCAGTCAATGCTGTGTCTGCTGCATTATGTACATCAAACAAGCATCGCATCTCTTGATTGTCAGCTTTAAGCTGTTCTGTTAGACAATTTGTGGTACTTGAAAATGAGTTGCCAGCCTTCCCAATATTTTCAGATTTTAAAGTAGCTCCAAGAGATACACAAAAGATCCCAGAGTTCTCAGATTGAAGATTAGAAAACCAGCCATACCTAAAAAGAACGGTAAAAGTAAGATTTAACGAAGAAGAGATGAACGACAACGAGAATAGTATTAGTCATAAACCTCAAGCGAAAAACTGGAGGACTCTCTAAAAGTTCATATAGCTCTCCTGCAGTAATCCCTCCATTATCAGAAGTCCACCTTCTACAAGCAGAAACGTTTTCCAACTTCACATTATAGGGGAAAAGCGAAAGCTCTCCTATTGCTGCACCAGATCTGCCCCATTTGTTATTTAGGTGCTTAATAACTGATGATATCTTCTTTCTAACACTTAGAGTGAGTTCCAAGAAGGGGTTGTGACCATCCTAAAGGAATAATTGCAGTAATCAAAATCTTTGTCATTTTTCACCCAAACAATCACCGTGTTTATTATCTCCATTTGACAATCTTACCTTCTCCAATCTTAAGCGTGTAGTTTCGTTTACTGGAAAAAACTGTAATTTCATCTTTGTGGAAGAAAGAATTTCTCCAGTCTGAAGATTGATACCTGTCACTCTAGCCGCCTCAGGGAGAGACTTGGCCGAGATGGAAGATTCACCAGTGCCGGGACTTATATTTTGATCCTTTTCAAGCAAGAAACATTTTCCTTCCTCTGAAAATAGAAAATTTGAAAGACATGTCCTCTTACTCAGGTTTAAGCATAAACATGAAAGAATACATATAAATATACTATGGAGTGTTATGAAGCTCAAATTATGGAGTGCTATGAAGCTGAAATTATGGAGTGCACCGGTAAAGTCTCTAACAGTCAACTATCTTTTATTTTAAAAAAAAAAATTCTTTTATAAAAAATTATTTTTTAAAATATATTTCATAAACTAAAATCAAAAATTATAAACTAAACCCTCGGAGTACTTGATCAATTTTAAAAACTATATATATAGATGACTGTTAACTTTCAATTGCTAAATAATTTGAACTCCATAACATTTTCGTACACACACACATATATATATATATATAAAACTAGCAATAAGTTGCTAAGCACTAAACAACTTATTGGTAGCACATTTGTCAGAAACAGAAAAACAAAAAGCCAGAAGTATTAGAGACAATACCAACACTGAATGCAAAATATATAGATTATGTAAATGGATTACACTCAGTCATGCTGCTACAAAACGATGTAAAAACACCTCAGTGCAGCTCCTTCTGGTAGTCTCGTGATAGAAACCATCAAATAATATGTGAAAACAAATTCTAGACATAATAATACTAAGGCTAAAGCCACGTCAAGGCACTACCAAAGCAGAAAAAATAGTAAAAAACAAACTTCAAGGAGATGAACCCTTCAACAGGATCCTAACCTGGTGACTTCTGATTGCGCCAACAGTTTCCCTTTGCAGATTTCTTATCTTCTGGAAACGTTTGTTGAAGATTTTCTTGAGAAATCTCCGAGGCCTTTCTCTTTCTCCTACCGGAAGATTTCATGGCAACCAACTTTGTGCAAAACATGAACTTGGCGATAAACAAACTAAATTAGAACCTGTGAACATCACAAGCTGATACTAAATAGTTCAAGAGATAGCCAAATTTACACATCAAACCAAAGAGAATGAAAAGTGCCCGATTAAACCTTAGAAACCACAGCAATCAAAATTCACGACACAAAAGGCTACTCTTACGCTGATCGGTTAAGCCAATCCAGTAGATGCTTCATCAGTAAAAACTGTAACTTGATTAACATTCAAAGTATATTACATCCGTGAATAAATTCAATAAAACCTGTTGAATTTTGCAATAACCTAGATCTAATAAATCAATTCACGGCTGAATTCAAAGTCATCCATTTCAACTAATTCAAGCTAGCGACGGTTCAACTAAATTAAGCCTATAATAAAAAATAAAAACTAAATAAAGCTGATTCACTCACCAGGAGCAATTCTTCTATGATCTCTGACACTGACTCCGTAGTCTGTCGTTTATGTCAAGTGCGGGAACTTCAGGATATGAATGAAAAATTGAAATGGTGGCGGGAAGAATTTGGGGATGAGAGAGAAAGAGAGACGGGGGCTGCTTATTTGGAGAAAAATTTTGGTGGTCGGGGTTTTATGCTTTATGAACTAGCGGTGTACATAATTTTAATTTTTAAAAGAATTTATTTTATTATTATGACTATTTTTCATTGCGATAAATTTAGAACCCTAATATCTACAAATATTTATTGTGAGTAATAAAATTTTTATTACCTATTTTGATTTGAATACATTTATATGTTTTACTATTATTTTAAGTTATTTTAAAGGAAAAAAAAAAAGAAATATATATTTTTGTAACTAACTTAAAAATATAAGATAAAATTAATATAAAGCCCTCAGTGTTTCATTGATCCTTCTCTTTTCTAAGGTAAAACAAATTCCTAACAAGTTTGGAATAATTATGATGGCTTAAGGAAATGAGTTAGGGGGTTAAGATGTGGAAGAAAAAAAAAAGTGTGAGAGAATATATTAGAGTGGTTTGAAGGTTTCTTCTTGCCAGTTTATTTTTTCAAACTGTCAGGAAATAAAAATAAGGATAAAAGAGAGAAAAATATTGTATAAAAAAATTTAGACAAGATTGAAAATGATTAGTAAAAATTGTGCAATCGACGACAAGAAAAGTGAAGGTAAATGATAGATAATTAAAAATAGAGAGAATAACAATAAGATACTAAAGATCATATACTATAATCCCAGATTTCATATCATCAACATTTGAATTACGGGTTCAGAATTTGAGCAAAGAACATCAATCAAATTAGCAGAAGAAATCTGAAAATTGATGCTCAAAATATACTAGGATGCTCCACAATGGAGCACTGAGTCCAAAACAAAAGGTCAAATTTAGAGAACATCAACAATCAGCCAAATAACCAGGTATTGACCAAATAGAGATACAAACTAGAAATATCACAGATAAAATCAGGAGACTTTAGATACTATAGAGATAGATACAAGCTAAGAACTTTTGCTCATGAGTCATGTCAGATATCTCCGTATGATTATACTCTTGGAAGCATGAAAGGGCCTGAAGCACCTTTGTAGCCTTTTTATGCACTACAAGTCATTTTCTACTCTGCCTTGATTCTCAAACTTCTCAACGAGATTGGATTGGATGTATCAATAAGGAGAATCATGGCCAGGGCTATCAGCATGCATGTCCATTGATGTGTCATTGGAACTGGGATGATTGGGATCCCTATATTGATTACCATTGTCACCATTACGGTATGTATTTCCAGATGGCATAGGGTTGTTGCTAGAGTAACTTCCATGTGTCAAGTGATAGTGTTGGATGCTCCTGCGAACAGGGCTGGATAGAGCATTTGAGAAAACAAAATTCTTAGCTTGCTGATCGGAATGTACAGTTCGAATTCCTTGTGCGCCAACTGCTGGACTAAATGAATTAGAAGAGACAGGTGCTCCTGTACCAGTTAAGTGCATTCCTGTTTGAGAATGTTGCAGCTGAAATGGTAGCCTGGGTGATGGAGGGGGCTCCTCAGCACCATATTCAATCTCAGTCTACAAAAGTGACACAGATGAATCAAAATATAGCATACAACAGAAAACTAGAAGTTCTACAGTATCATAGGAAGAAACATGCCTTCAGAAAAAAAGAAGGAAAAATATCAAATCACCCAACACTTCATTTCACTCAAAAAAACAAATGGTATTAAATAACGTGTAAGAATAAACAAGTAGAAAACAAAACAATATCTTGAACCAACTCATCATTTATCACTCAAGCAACACACTGCAAAGGGAACTCAAACATCATAACACAAATGCCTGTCAGAGATGCATACCCCAACCTCACTTTTGTGTAGTAGCATCACCAGTCCCAAGGTTTAATAAGCAAAATAATAAGCTATTGCTTAAACCAGGAAACCAATTCTGAAAATGATTAATATTTTTAGCTTAACAAATAGACAATATAATAATCATCTTCAGCGTGCTGATGAATGTTTTAAAGACTGCAAATGAAAACAATAATCCAAAAATTGTATATTACCATGGTAAAGAGAATTATGATCTAATTAAGGCTTAAAATATCCTAATTTAAAATTTCAAAGTCTTAGTGCCTTCTTTCCTCTCACTCGTTTCCTTCATAGAAAAGATAAATAAAGTTGCTGTAAGCCTAGTAAACTCACACAAATAGTTGAAAAAGACTTAAGATTGCAAGATGTCCAATAAATAAAATCAGGAGGAAGTAACATAATAACTCAGCTAAACCCTACTTAACTGAGCACACCAGGAAAAATAAAGGAAAATAATTGAAATTAAATCATCAGTCAAGTTTGACTTACAACACATCAGCTTCATTTCAGCCTCTCCAGCATCACAAGCAGTTTGGGACATAATAATGGCATATAGAAGAGGAGAAACGAGAAAAAGAAAGCATAAAGTACTTCACCGTCTTAGAAGACTAAGACAGAAAACTAAAATAAAAAAGAGTTTGATGAGTGGAATCTTACAGAATGGAAAACTTAACAGTTTCAGAAGCATGTACCATTTTATAAGATCACTGAACCTTCAACCACTAGTTATTTCTTTTGACTATTTATCAGTTTTCAAAACTAGAAAAAAAAATCTGAAAATCAGGCATTAGTTCTGTTCTATTTGAATAAGAAGTTACGAGAATTGACAATTAGGTGAAACAACACTCACCTGCAGGGTCAAGAGCTTTATAGGTTTTCATGATCATGTATGCGCAAGATATTTCATAAATCTATGTAACAAACCAACTTGTTAACATCTATGTTAAGCATATCTCCCATAAACTGTCAAGGTATGACCAGAAAAAACATCACTGGGAAAAGCATCCTCTGTAGGCTTCATGAAATCACAAGATCATTTGGACTAAAAGGGGTTTTTTTTTTTTTTTTAAGAACAAGGATTGGAAATGTGCAGCATAACACTGTTTTAGAGTCAACCTATCTCCAATATGAATGTGACTGAACATATGGTTATCTCATTTGGAAAAATCAAAGAGTGATCTCATTATCCTCAACAAATTAACCTCAATAAGAAGTGAAACGGGAATAACATAAAATCAACTGCATAGAACCCTATTCCAAAGATTGATAAAAGATTGAGAAGTGCTTTCCACTACCATATTCTCAAAATAAACCCATTACCACAGAGAACCCAATTCACCAAGGGCAAAACTAAAGCCACAACTCAAAAAACACTTTATCAGGCAGCCATAACTTAATCCATTCCATAGTTTTATCTTAGAAATTGAACATCAAGCATAAACCAAGACTCTAGTAATCTTGAGAGCTCATAGATGCATGATTCTAAAACAATGGTAGCATTCTGCCAAGAAAAACTGCAATTTTAATCAAAGGGAATTCTTAAAAGTGTCAATGGTAGACAGAACACTGCATTCACGGCATTACTACAAAAAGACAAGAAGTGCTATGTACTACTAATAATCACCCCACACCAATAACAAGACATACAATAAGCGCTACATGATGCTAATAATCATCCTACACCAATCAAACAAGATATTCACCTGCAAATAAGAGACTATGTCACTTGTAGTCACCCTTACCCCATCTTCTTGTTGTCTTAAAACCCAGTTATAGAGTTTATCCTGCACCAATAGATATTCACAGTAAGGAATTTTAAAAAAAAATTAATAAGAGAAAGAGGCAAGAATGAACAAATGCCATCATAGATGTGCGCCCATTTAGCTATCAGTTCTGAGAATTTTGCAAAAGTACAAAATTCCAAGGCTGCCATGATCATTTCCTGATTGAATGGTCATTTCTTTGCTTATTTCTATAAGCAAATCGCTAAACTTAAATTAATAACATTTTTCTACATGCAAATGCACATATCTACACATAAACAACTATGTATACCAAATGTAGTATCTTGCACTTAAAACCCATCTCCCCTGAACATCAATTAACCCCCCTCCCCACAGAAACCCCAACAAAAATTACCCAATTGTAGCAGACAGAAAAAATATAAAAGGTGAGGGAAGTAAACCAGCGCGTGGCGTTCACCGGCTTGAAAAGAGAGTCGTTGGTGGTGCATGGCTTGTGTATAAAGCTGCGATAAAGAATTTGCAGCGCTGCAAAAGGTCGAGTACATGCTTCGATCGACCTCATCAAGCCGGTTAGCGTCTGATTTTCTCTTCTTCCCCATTGAAATTCTAGAAATTCAAAGGGAAAAATAGTTTCTTTAATAGAATTTTTCTCCTCCCTTTACAGTACAAGCATAAATTTCTTTTCCATTGATCAATAAAACCTAGAGGATTTGTGAGTTTAGTCTTTCTCCTATTTAAACAGATAGATATCTATGTATAGATTTCATTTGTATATATCTTCTATACTGCCATGTGTTTGTTGTGAAAAGTTAGGATGAGAGGAAAGGTGCTGAGTTTGTCACCGTTTTGGTTTCCTTTACTCAGTGGAACAAATAAATTTTTTTTTTCTTTTTAATGATGAACAAAACAAAATCTTTATGAAAAGTTACACTTTTGCCACTACACTATTTTCTTTTTGTTAAAAAATATATATATAATATGTATATATACTAGAGACAGTTTGAAATACCTTTTTTATTGTAACAAAAAAAACTGCATTTTTGAAGATAATGCAAAGTTATGTTGTACCAGTTTTTTTTTATTTTTACACTTTTTTTAATTTAGAAATCTATTTCATATTTTAATAATTTTTTATTTATTGTTTTTATATAAATCTTTATTTAAAATGGATATAAAATAATTTAAATCTTAGTTTAAATGTGGGGCACTCCAACCCTTGTTCATGCATTTATTGGCTAACGAAAAATTAGCTATGGCTTTTTTTTTTTTTTTGGTATCATGTAGTTTTTTTATTTTTTCATGTGCCTTTCCTCAAATTCTTTCTATTAAGATTAATAGTGACATGTCACTTACTTACGTTGTGTATCAAAATCGTGACTTCTAAATTCCAAATATTATTATTTTAGCTTTTGTAACATATATTACTTTATAATTATAATTTTTTAATTTATTCAATATTTTTTTATTTATTTTATTGGCATTGAAATGATAATTCATGGTAAAGAGTTGTCTCCTCCTTGCATGGAATTCCTTAATATTATATATTTGTGTGTCACTTATTGTCATATTAAAAATTTAAATCTTATTTTTATAATATTAAGTTTTTAGATAATCTTTTTAAGGTTTGGCATAATAATAATACATCTATCACTAAATATAAGTCATTTTGTAAAAATTGAAATAAATTTTTTTTTCTCCTAAAATGCCATCTAAGTATCTTCTTATAAAATCTAACCAGCATTATAGTATATCATTAGAAGAATAATAAAAAATTTACATTCAAATAACTAATAATAATAACTTATGATTAGTAACGAGTAATAGTGACAAACAGTTTATGCCGATCCACTAATATAGCTAGTCTCATCGTGAAACCTCTTGAATAGTATCACAACCCAACCTTACCTGTCAACCCTTTTTGTGATTTTCCCTTGCAAAAATCTATCCCGTCATATCTAGATCCATAGAGGCCCAGGCCTATTGAAAGTCCATCTAGCCAACTGGAAGCTCGTGTTTTGCGATCCTTGACCCAGCACGCCTCACCCGCTAGTCCAACTCACCAAGTTGAAATTAGGTCTCCAATCTATCATGTCCCATCCCAACCCACGATTTATCACGCTTAATAACAATAAAAGTTAATTATAATGATTTATATTTAATAATAGCGAGTGTATTAATTAAAAGTTACATGTAAAATTTTTATTAATATTTTATTTATATAATAAAAAATGATAAAAAAATTTGTGTAATGAGAGATCCAAACCACTTTACAAAAGTGAAAAGTGTATGAAAAAAGAGGAAAGAAGAAATAAGATCTTTTTCTTATAAATAATGTTATTTGAAAAGATAACATATGTTTGCATCACAAAAATCTATCTAGACACATCCCACTTTAATGTTTGATTACTTAATGAAGATGAAAAGTCTAAAGTATCCTTTTGCTAAAAAAAAAAAAAAAACCAGAACTCAAAAATACTAAACACACATTCAAAGTTCATTAATGAAAACGTAGAAAAATTAGGAGACCATTTGCAAACTGTTAAAAATTTTTCCTAATCTACATTCAATTTAACCTTGTTCTATAAAAGATTTTAAAGTCGACTGGAATCTAAGAATGCATGCAAATGGCCAAATAAAGATAGAATAATAAGTTTTTATGCAAATGGCAATTTTTTTTTCGCACTTGAGTTTAGCTAACTAAAGCTAAAAACTTGTACATACAGTCGCCCATAGGTTGTCAAATGAGTGAAAAATTCCAGCACAATTGTTCATAAAAATTTGAAGAAAGTCGGCAACCTCCTACCAACTTCATGAGAAAACAGTTGGCCATAGCTATTCGAAATCATGAGAAGACAGTCGGCCATAGAAAAACGACTTCATAGCAACACAGTCAGCAATAAATAGCCGACTTCATAACAACACAGTCGGCCATAGATATCCGAATTGATTAAGTATGAATTTGATGACCGACTAACTTGATTTGATTTATTTAATTTTTTTTACTTGTTTCCAAGTATTTGATGAATTCACAGTCGAAGGTAGTGGCAGTCTTAGCTCCAGGAGGCAGCGGCGCCAGTCTTGGCTCCGGTCTGTGGCAGCAGTGGGAAGGAAGAATGGTCTGTTCGTATGAGGAAGGAGAAGAAGAAAACGGGAGGGAGAGAGGAAGAGAAAAAGAAAGAATAAGTTTTGTTTCTGCTTTTTTT
>JAWZTD010000097.1:6318692-6329365 GCA_035221335.1 Echites panduratus
ATATATATAAATTTATATATTCTGTTCGTGCGCGTAGACCAAAATTTTCTTGACTTTTCTTTTATGAAAATCAAAATAGTACTTAATAGTTTATGGCAACTTTCTTTGTTCTTTCATCCCGTGGAACGGAAAAAACCGAACACAAATCCCCACTTGCTTTCTTCAGTCTACGTCTCTTCCTGATGGAGCAAAGGTGGATATCTCTCTCTTTCTATATATATATGTATTCTATCACAGCTCCCCAATCAAACAATTCTCTTGAAATCTATATTCCATAGTTGTTCCTGGTAAGCTCGTTTTTCTCTTCTCATTTTGTTGGTTTGACTTACTATTTCTTTAATTCCGCGTTGAATTATCCACAGAATTTGCATTAGTTTTTTATTTGCTCGTGGTAAAGTTGATTTTTAAGTTGAATTCTGAGTTTGAATTTGAATTTCAAATTTGATTTGGTTTGGAAAGCGTGATGTAGTTAAGCTGAGTTAAATACCGTGTTAAGCTTAATTCAAATCATTCAAGTGTGATTAAAGGAACGTGGACACATGAAACGTGATGTGTTCCTCTGGCTTTCTGATTAATTAATGTACGTCTCACATGGTTTTTCTGTTATTACCTTTTATGAGTGTATCTTTATGCATATAGTATTTGGACTGGTTTGCCTCTTTCCATTATTCAAAGCTAGATTTGTCACTTGATTTGATGCATTGCGATTTATTATTTGGTTTTTTTTTTCCTCCAATTTCCATACTTAGTTTATTGCGTTTTCCTTTATGGATTTGTTTATCTGAAGAAAATCTCTGTACCATAGGAATTTGAATATCTGTTTGCCTTCTGGGAGCTGAGGAGGAGAGTGTTTGATGCTATAGCGCTGTGGAAGAAAATGACTATGACTAGCAAGGATGAGTGGAAAGGAGCACCGGACATTGCCGCATGGTCGTTCAACATTGTCACTTCTGTTGGAATTATTATAGTAAACAAGGCGTTGATGGCTACATATGGTTTTACTTATGGTAAGGACTCATCTGTTCTGATCTCATTTATAGGCCTTGTCATCTTAATTTAATCTCTCCTATTCTTTGTGTCTATGACCTATTTTGCATGAGGCTGTTTTATTCTGTCACATTATAAGCTTGTGATCAAATCCACCTGCCTATAAGTTTAAAAACTTGTGTCCCATGAGTCTGTGCTTTAAAACTATTGCAAGTTTAATATATTTACGCTTGGCAAATGGATTGCTAGGAAATATTGACCTTACAGTGGTAGGCATAGTGACATTTCCAGACAGATATTTGGTTGAATCTCTTCCAATTTTGTCTCAGGAAATTGGTTGATGAAATCAGATGGGGCTTAGTAGTATCCCTTTTTTTTTCCACCACTTCGGTCCTCTTAGATCTTGACTGTCCAAGATTCATTCTGGTGGCATTTATGTCTGTATCTGAATTAAGGTGGAATATTTAACGACTGAAGAAAACATGTTAGATCTCAACATGTTATCCTTATCTTGCCAATGTTAATAACAAAACAGCTCCCACAAAAATGGAAGTCATGGAAGTATGTTATACACGACTGAAGAAGAGTCATCATAAAAGTCAAAATATGATATAAAGTTCACAAGGTTCCAACCATAAAAAGCAGATTGTTCTTTGTTATCCTAACAGTTTCCTGGTAAAGGCCATGCAAACGGATTGATTCATTTGATATGGCATTCACATGGCCCAGTAATATGACAATTTGGTATCATCTTCTCTCTTGCAGCGACAACTTTAACAGGTTTACATTTTGCTACAACGACCTTGATGACTATTGTTCTGAAGTTCCTTGGATATATTCAAAGTTCAGAGCTCCCATTACATGAATGCCTAAAATTTGTTTTGTTTGCAAACTTCTCCATTGTCGGAATGAATGTTAGTTTGATGTGGAATTCTGTTGGATTTTATCAGGTAAATGCTGCAAAATAGATTATATGCTGTTTTTCTATGTTAAACGAAATGAATACATCTTATGAGGCCTGCTCAAGTTTTTTTCTTAACTTGTGAACTTCTGTGTATCAGATTGCAAAGTTGAGTATGATTCCAGTGTCATGTTTCCTGGAAATAGTGTTGGACAATGTGAGATACTCAAGGGACACTAAATTGAGCATTATGTTGGTTCTCTTGGGTGTTGCCATCTGTACAGTTTCAGATGTGAGTGTTAACGCCAAGGGTTTCATTGCTGCCTCTATAGCAGTTTGGAGCACTGCCCTTCAGCAATATGTGAGTTCCATTGGATGGACAAATATTTTGTAACATAAATGTGTCAATGTTATAATGGCATATAAAATGCATACGATGGCATCATGGGCCTATGCCTTGTGAATTCTCTCATACATGCACAAGAAGAACCTGGATGAGTTTCTGGTGAAATCACATTTTCATTCTTCTGTTCAGTTGTTTGGGGAGGAATCTTTTCTGGTTCATGGGCAGCTCTTCTTCTTTGTCTGCCAGTTGTCCTATTAACATTGTTGTGAAGTCAAACTTTAAGATTACACATAAAATTTCTACACTTGACTGAAAATTGATTATAAATCCTTTCAACATTGTTAATGCAGTATGTACATTTTCTTCAACGGAAGTACTCACTAGGATCTTTCAACCTCTTGGGACACACTGCACCACTACAGGCTGCATCCTTATTATTGTCGGGCCCCTTTGTGGATTACTGGTTGACAGGAAAGAGGGTTGATGCCTATTACTATACTTTCACATCGGTGGTAAGTGTCTCAAATAGAAGTCTGTCCTAATAAATACAGCATGAGAAATTGTTTCTGTGTGTGTGTATATAGTGGACATAAGTTCCTGTAATATGTCATCATTTTAACTGAATGTTCTTATTAACCAACCTTTATTCTTTCTCTAATATTGCATGAGTCCAAAGGATTTTTCTATTCTTTTGCTAATCCTTTTATTCCAAATTGTACACTTTATCTTAATACAAAGATTACGAAGAACTTTTAATGAAAATAAGTTACAACATTATCCTTATATTAATGTAGACAGTGTTTGGCCGGCATATGCTAGCTAGTATGATATAAATCCAAATTACATACGCTGTTTGTAGAATATTTGGTGGGAGATATGTTTATGTTATGAGATACATTCACTTTTTTACCTTCCAAATTAGAGTATGAACATCATAGATGAAGTTATTGACACTTTCCTAAAATGACTATTCTTTGATGAGAAATTCCGCTACAATCCTCAATTAAATAAAATTGAAACCTGATCATTGATCTTTAAAGAGCTTGATATATGGCTTGAGGTTAAGTGTTGCAACAAATTCTGTTGCTCTACTCCTATGAATTACTAATGAGAACTTACAAGATTGAAAATCAATTCATTTCAGTAACCAAGAAATAAGTGCAGAGAGAATTTTTAATCTGATGTGCAATTTGACCTGTTAAGGACAATGCATGTGTCTTACCATACCAATATATTGAATCTGAAGCTGTGCAGCTTAAATTTAAAAGACAACCAGAAGCATTAGAAATTATAAGATTGTCATTTCAATTTTGCCGCACTCTTTTAAAGGACCATATCAAGGTGGAAATCAGTTGAGGGATAAAATGTCTTTTTGTTAATTAACTTCAAATATCCTATATCAAAGATCGTGTGGGATATAAGATGTTATGATGTGTATAATATAAGTGATGATTTTTAGATGTATGAATTGTAGTGGAAGATGGCCTGATATTTGCATCTCAGATGTTGTCATTTGTTTTTTAACTTAGTTATTTACAGCTCTAATTCATTGAAAGCCTTAATGGTGTTTAATGCAGTTTTTCATACTGTTATCATGTACCATCGCAATTGGTACCAATCTCAGCCAGTTCATCTGTATCGGGAGATTCACAGCAGTGTCATTTCAAGTCCTTGGCCATATGAAGACAATTCTTGTCCTTATTTTAGGATTCCTCTTCTTTGGGAAAGAAGGGCTGAATCTACATGTTGTTGTCGGTATGCTTATTGCAATAATGGGAATGATTTGGTATGGTAATGCCTCATCCGCACCTGGAGGTAAGGAGCGGCGACCAACCATGTCCAACAACACTGAAGAGAAAAGCGCATTGGTACAATCTACTCAGGCTGATGGGAAGGTCTAGCCAGATAATCGTATGTGTCAAGGATGTCTAGCAAAATCCATGCTTTCTCCTCGGAACAAAATCCATGCTTTTGGTATATATATATATATACACATGTATACACACAGATTTCTGATTTCCATTTTTCCAGGCGCTCCCAAAAATTCACCTCCCCATTCTTTCTGTCTCTAAATTAGTTTACCTGGAGTAATTAGTTATACTTCCACCGTACTCGTTAGTATCAAAGCCCACCAGATATACAGGGCAGGGGAAAAAGGTTATAGAAATTTCATGTGACAAAGCATGGGAAATTTTTTTTTCCATGAGAACTCTATAATTTGGTGATTATATTCGTTAGTACCATTGGCTTGCTGGAAATCTGCTTTGTTTCACACCAACTATTTCTCTTGAATTTTAAGCATTTAAATTTGTCCCTCTTTCACTAAGTAGGGATTAGAGACTGATTCATGTTTTTTTCAGGATGCATTCTCCTTGTCCTTTTTTCCACGTTAATAATTTTTTCTCCTTAAAATATCCTATGATGATGAATTTGTGAGTTATATATAAGTATTAAAAAAAATTATTATGAACAATTTAGAAGATATATACTTATCAAAAGTCTTAAAGTGATTTATATTTGAAATAATTTTTAAATGAACTGTATTATAAAATGAAGGCAATCTAAAATCAGATTCGCTTTCAAATCTATGTTGAAAATAATTAATTCTCATATTTTGTGAAAAAGATTAACCCTACCTTCGGCATTCACAATGTCCTGTTTCTTTTCCCCCACAAGTTTTTAACTTACACATTTCCTTTAGAAGAAGAAAATTAAGAAACTTTAAAAAAAAAATGAGGACGAAAGAGCAAGAAAAATACATAATAAAGTATTGATAATTAGAATATTGAAACCACCCAAGTGGAAAATCTCTCCAATGGAAAAACACAAGAAAAAGAAAAAACAACAAAATTTTTCTATGATTTACAATTCTATATGGTCTCCTCAAAGAGGGATCTCAACTCTGTTGATGTAAAGTCAGAGAAAAGGAAAAATTGTCTAAAACCCATTGGGTCTCTCTCCGCTCCTAGCTGATCTCTTCTGTACATCTGCATCATAATGAGCAAATGCAGCATCCAAAGCCTGCGGTAAAAGGAACACAAATTAAATGTTGCAGCTCTGATTAAAAGAGAAGCCTCTAATATCTCCACATTTAGTTATAGTTCCCACACTATGAGCTCACCCCCCACATACCATTCATAATCAAAATTTCCCCAATGACTACTGCCCTTTTTCATTTTATTTGATTTCTTGGGTTATGGTATACGAGCACACAAACATTGTCATGATTGAAATAAAAAGCAAAAGCTAACCTGAAGCATTGGTTGCACGAGAAGGGAAAGTTGATGCCGCAAATCAGATGGCACAGATTCCTTCATCTCCTGAAATGTTGATAAAGATATAGTAGCACAATCAACTTCGCAAAGCATGTGAAGGAGTTATATTGACCAAATACACTACCACTGATAGAAACATGGAAGTACACAATTACTAATGTTAAAAGGTTTTGTGGGAGGAAAGCGAGAACAAAGAGGATGAAATCCATAAAACTAATTATTCTATCTTTATGCTGTATGCTTCAACATTTGAGCCATTAGTTGGAAAGCTAATTTCCAAATCATAAGTTCTAAGATGGTGGGTGGTGGTTTGTTTATTCTTTAGTTATTATAACAAGATACATATCATCTCTCAACATCACTCTCCATTTTCAAAAGCCAGGATGAGTAAATGCAAATGGAATACGGAAGTAAGCTTCAAGTTCAGATGTGCCCAAGGTGGCAGGTCAAAAAACTAGACATTTCCCCACTTTTATGTTTCTTTTTTTGCAAATAAATCAGAAAGATCAAATACCTGCAGCTTTCGATATCTTCGTGACATTCCATCCTTCAACCTGGATACCTGTAGATGACAGTTATCTTGTACTAATTAGCTAATAATTTATTCCAGTTTGTGATATGTGTTTAAAAAAAATGAGTACCATCAGACCATTTGCTGGAGATCTCATCAACAATTTACAGAATTAAGAGAAATAAATTGAAATGTTCCAAAAATAACCAAGTTTTTCCACAAGATATATAACCATACAGTGGGAAATGCAACCTTAGTGAAAAGATATTTGGTTGTAATAGGATATGACGCCCAGAAATGTTTCAGTAATTCCTGAATGGATGTCCAAAGCTGCAAAATAAATAAATGTAGTAATATAACAACAGATTAGAAATGGTAACCAAAAAATATATGCATCTAAAATTTTATCCAACCCACATGTAACAGCTCCTCTTTGGTGTTGTTAGGCAATCCATCCAGAACACTCTCATTTGGGTTCCTCCCAAGATTATATTTGGTGCTTGAGATGTTCTGAGTCAATCCACTAAAAACCTATGCAATATAAAGCAATTCCATTATCTCCCAGACAGGAGCTTGTAGTTGCACTTGGTGCAAATAAGATAAAAACACTAAAGAAAGTTCACCATCACTTCACCTTAAGAGCAACTTCTGTGTTAATTATAGGTTCAGTAATTCCCAAAGTTTTTATCTCAGATATGAACTCCTTCAAGGATCTATAGGCAACATGCGTGCTCACGCTACATTTTAATGGTTTTGCACCAGAAATTGTGTCTCCTAGAGATTTTAATGCATTGGCTTGTTGAGAATCGAAGTAATCACGGGGATCCTGAATATGCAAATCAGGAAAAAAAAATGAGAGAACTTTAATTCAGATCATTAATGCACTTGAGTAAAGAAATCAAACCTTAATACTAAGTGGTGCAACTGGAGGGTCTCGAGGAGCTTGAAGATCTTCCATCTCAGCCATTTTAGACATTCTCTGCGAGTGTTCTTTTTCCACATTGTCATCAGAAAGTTCCTTAGCTAACTCAGCTGAAGAGAAAATAGTAAACACCCAGCTATCATTATTATGCAAATTTGAGAACAAAGTAAATTTAGGAAAAGATAGCAGTGTTAAAGTAGGTGAAATTATCCTAACCCTGTTTTTTCCTTGTGAGTGCTTCAGCAACAGACCTTGGATCTCCTGACTCAACATCTACAATCATTGGTGAAGCAAAATTACAAAACAAAGAGAGGAAGTTTTATTTTGTTCCCCTACCAAAAGTGTGTCTACAATAGAACTAATAATTATCTTACAAGTGATGAGCACTTAAAGAACATGAAATTACTAAAATGTTAGTCATTCATAGCTGTATATCATGTGAACTATCACTTCCTAAAGTTCAGCAGGATAAATCAACACTTGTATCAATATTACTGACCTTCACTAAACAAGGGACAACTTGACCCTAAAATTCAAGGGAGTTAATGGTGATTTCTGCAATACAAAACAATTTGAATAATTTTCTACACAATTTGTGAGGATCATACCTATAATTCTTCCTTGAAGAACAACAGCTCCGTGCTGGTTGAGGTTTTGTGAGAAAGATCTTCGATATGGTTCATATTGTGCTTCAAGAACATCCTTGCTTTCACCACGAGACAGCCCATGGTCCTGTATTTTTGCAATCATAATCATATGCTCACATGGATATGCAATAGAAGAATATATTCGAAAACATGATATCCAACAAAAGGTCCTCAGGGTAAAGAACAACCATATAGCATGCATATATAAGCATACTACCTTATTGCCAACACACATGTGAAAAAAGGTACCATGTCAAAGATGGAAAAATGAACAAGACAAGTTACAGCAGAAAATGACTAGTCATATAATAGACATGGCAATATGCTGCGGGTTAGAAAGTGATTAGAGAACATATATACATCCATCCAAATCAAGGAAACGAACAGTATTTTTGAAGTAAAATTAGAGTTTCAAGGCAGGAGAACAAACAGCACAGAATAACAGGGATTGTTTATTAATCTGGTATTCACACAAGATATCGCATAAAATATTTCAATGAAAGTACCGGAAGATGCAGGTAATCATCTCCTTCATCAGCTTCCATGTCCAGAGTGGGGTCCACGCGTCTAATCTAGCAGGAATATAAATATTGAAAAAACAGGTCTCAGTTTCACTCCACACCCCAACATGACAAACAAAATGGAATTAATAATTTTGAAAAAGAAGAAATAGAGGGAAACCTCTAAAAACCTGAAAGATAAAGCAAAATCAAAGAGCAAACAGATGGTAGTAACTAAAAAAGTTACAGCACAAAAATTTTGGTGAAAGAAAATGACAATATCCTGCACCTTCCTGCGAGCTTCGTTCGCTAACATCTCATCTTGCTTCAAAAATACAGCAAGTTCCTCATCTTCTGCAGCCTCTGCTGCAGCGGCAACAACATTTTTTGTACTATGCAGGTATTCTGCTCTTGAATATTTAGTCCAGAACTCCTTTTCAGTCATCTACAATTCAGAACAAACGAAATCAAAACAAATTATCAGAAAAGACAGTAGAAGAAATGATCACTAAGAACACAATGGAAATAAAATTAATGTATAAGTTCAGTGCTCTACCTTACTGGGAACAAATTTCAAGTATGCTTGACGAACAGCTGGTTTCTCAGCAAAAATCTGGCAGAGAAAATTAATCCCTCTGTCACTATTTATAAGTCATTTCGCATTTGAGCAAAATTTCCTTATCACTAAATATAAGTCATTGTTGTTAGTTTATTAGGTATTTTAATGATTTTTTACCATATTACTCCTATATCTCTCTTTTTCCTAGTTACTATTAATTTGATTAGAATCATAAATAAGGATATTTTAAGAAAAAAAATATTACCTTCATTTTGACAAGATGACTGCTAGTGACGGAGGAAGTATTTTTTGGGGGTAAAGGGTTAAGATTTATAAAAAAATATTTACAAGAGCAAGCCAGAGTCATGGGAAACAACATAAATTACTAAATCAAGCCATCTTGAACAGCATGTCATAAGGTCATAATATGCCTAAGTCAAGTCAAATTTCAGGTGGTAAAAACAAAAGGAACACAGCAAAGTAAGAATTTTAACAACTCAATGTGTAATAAATAAAAGGGTAAAGGAAACAGAAAATATTTGAGAGATTTTGGAAGAAAAGGCTCGAAATTTACATGAGATTGTAGCACAGAAGATGGAAATGTTTAGTTGGCAAATGGTAGAAGATCACCGTACCTGATGGATGATCTCAGGCGTCAAGTTAAATGTGACTCTGTTAGACTGAAAACACAAATTGATGGATGAGAAAGAATAACTACTGCAATATCAAGTTAATACAAAGAACATAAGAGGACTGAATATTTAGTTGAAAAATAGCAGAGAAGTTGCATTAGAACCAAATGTTTTACCCAAGTGTCCCAAGAGTAGTAGTAAAAGTGTTCTATAAGAATCTAAAATAAATTGCATACCTGACCATCAGATAAAGGTTTGGTGCTCCACATGTCATTTTTTAGAGCCACCCGCTGTTTTGGTCGTCTGGTGTCATTTTGCTCCAACAACTTCTGTAATTGATAAAATAGGTCTATCACATATCTAGCATAGTAAATGCAATTCAGCAAAGTAAAAAGCAGACCAGAGCAGATGATGTCCCACATTTGCATAATAGTCTCAGTAAAATGTCATTTTATATATCAGGGACAGCTAAAAAATATTTTCGTGCAGAAAAATCTTGCAAAAAAACAATTGGAATAAAATGGATGTATCTGCAAAATCCAGATGATCTCGATGAGCCTCAGAAACATATGTCTTCTGGATATATTGTACACTCGGAAACGAATGTTTATTCTTCAACTGTACGACAATCAAATCTCTCATCTGAATGGTCGAAAATCTTTTAAACTAAATAGAAGGGGGAAGTGAGGAAATAAAAGGTTGTACTTTTGTGAAGCACTCAATGCAAACTCATTTTTTCAAAATAAATGGGGAAATGCACATCTTTTATGTTCCATATAAGGAAGTAAGGTATGAGGCTCCTTTTCGTGTACTAACCTTCCTCGAAGCCCAGAATTCAGCTTCAGAGAGTTCACCTCCAATGACAAGTTCCTTGTGAAGTTTCTGTGTATCGCTGTCAGTAGCACATTTTAGTGATTATATCTAAAAGTGGAATCCACAGTACTAATGTTTGCTGAAGATACTAAAAAATATGAATAAATTCTGCAAAAGCAGATAAATGGAAGATTTCCAAAGATTAAAATTTCAAATTAGGTGACCACAAGCAACCACCATTGGTCCTGAGGGATCTTGGTTGTTCACATGAGTATATCTAGCATGCACCACACAATCAATCCAAGATGCACATCAATAGCCCCACACAGCAAGGATATAAATAGTTTTGCCCCTGCCTTGCTTCTGCATGCTAAAGCCAATTGACTAATACTACTGAAGCACAAAGTCAGTTGAAAATGCCTACCCAAGCAAATAGCTTTGAATAAGGAATACCAGAAAAAATAAACCCCATGAGACTCAAACATGAGCTGGCAATTTGATATCCAGTAACAATACAGCATTTAGATTTGAAATAGGAGGGAAAAGTGAAAAAGAGTTCACTTTTACCTATCTTCCTGAA
>JAWZTD010000097.1:6393090-6428972 GCA_035221335.1 Echites panduratus
AAAATAAATAAAAATTAGGGGAAACAAATGATTGGAGATAGCAAAAAAATCAAACCTCTTTTCATTTTGGTTTGAGGCATAATCAAGATAGCAAGATGTAGGTCCTACCCTAAAGAAATTGATTATGCTATCAAAGTCACAAGTTATTATACCATGTTTGCCATTACAAGTGACCAAGTTTTAGTTTTTCTAAGGAAATCATTACTATAGATATAATAAGGTTTGACATTAAACATATGCCCTAATTCATAAATTTCTGCTCCTTACCCATTTTAATTGACTATATATTGTTAAAGTGATGCTTGGATTTTATTTGAATATTTTAATATGATTAAAAAAAAAATTAAGTTTGACTTGAGCCTTTATAGTTTGTAAACTACTCATTAAAAACCCCGTTTGTTTATGAAGATTAAAAGGAATATACAACTAAGAGTTTTTCTACTGCACACTCCATTTGAATCATTACTTGGCCACTATTCTTTTCTTGTGTCCTCTATTCATTTATGGAAAAAAGAGTGACACTTGTTTACATTCTTTTTAACTTGGAAATGATTTTAAATAATCCGATTCTTTATTATCATAGGAATATGTGAGTTGTAGGTATTACTTAACAAAAATCGTAGTAGAAAGAGAATATTTTTATCTCAATATATTAAAGGCAACAATCCTTGATTGTATGACATCATGGGAATAGGGGACTCTTTCTTGCTATTCAATTATTCAAGTACAATATCAAAATTTATGGTAGAAATTAATTTGACTTTGATTGGATTCAAATTTGATTTATACAAGGATTTGCTCATTTTACTAGTCTCTACACGACATGTGGATATATGAAATTTTTTTAACATATGTTAAAGAATATTTTATTTCAAGATATGCCAATCAACATATAAAATTACAAATTTTTATTACTTGTCTAATTTTTTTATTTGATGTTTTGAGTAAATCATCATTTTAGTGCCCATTCTTTTGAAATTTAGCCATATAAGTCATCTTTCTTTCCTTTTTTTTTTTTAGATTTTTAAATCCTATATCTTTTTTCTTTAAACCTACTAAATCCCTAAATTTTTATTGTGTCATTTAAAATCCTTAATCATTTTTCCTTTGAAAAGATAGGTAATTGATTTTTTTTACTAGTATCTAAAAAAGCCCTTCTTGCCTGAAAAAATAAATTTTCAAACCAAATGATTCACCGGGCATTCCATTTGTCAAATATACTGGGGGTCGAGATGTCATTTCACTATTCTTTCATTTCTTCTTCTTAAGGATAAAAATAAAAACAAATTAATGATAAAGAAAAATCACTAAAAATATAAAAACCCAAAATTAGCATAATAGCATATTTGAATAGAGCTTTGACTCAATTTTTTATACCCATCTTGATTGCCTGGAAAATCATATTCTTCATCAAATTCATCAAATGGGTAGAAACAGCACTAAGAAGTCCACAACTTGATCGCTACTATACAATGCAGGGTTTCCTCAAGCAAGAAGGACTCTGTTAGACATTCATAAAAAGATTGACAACTTATTTTTATAACGGAAAAATGATTAAGGATTTTAAATGTCAAAATAAAAGGTTAGGGATTTAGTTGGTTTAAATAAAGAAGATAGTGGGACTTAAGAATCTAAAAAAACGGAAGAAGACTTACATGATCAAAGTATAAAATAACATGAACTAAAATAGTGATTTACTATTTATGTTTCCTACATAGAAAGAAAAAAGAAAGTTGGGATGTTTGGTTTACTATAAATATTATACTTTTCCTTGTTGTTCCGTGTGCTAGTGTTAAAGTTGTTAGTATATCGTAGATATACATGAGTAGTGGTTCTCTATTTTAAAGGATGAATTAGTTTTCCCTTGAGGAGTAAAGATTGAAGTGTTATTTCCTTTCCTTTTCTGCTTAGTCTATGATTAATATTGTGTAATTAATAAACAATATAAAAATTTGAAACCAATAAATACATAATTCCATACATGACAGATGATGATGATGAGATAATAATTAGTCACTTATTATTACATTTTCGAAGAGTAAAACACGACTTAATGTTAGAGAAGTTAGAAAGGAGAAAAAAAAAAAAATTATAGTTGACAAATTCGGTAAGGAAATACCCTATAATAACGATATTAAAATTTAACATTTTATCTATATTAGTGTCTTATTCCTAATTAATAGTCATTTTAAAAAAAGTGAATTACATTGAAGGAAAAAAAAATTTTTTTTCACTATATTTTTTATATAATTATAACAAATTAAGTGATTTTATTTACTAGATTAAAGAAATATTTTTCATTTATTAGGTAAAGCAACATGTTTAGATAAATTATGATATTTTTTAAACGAAAGATATTACTTCTTTCGTCCAAAATTGGACGTGATTTATATTTTGAGTTTATTTGAAAATGAACTTTTCAATTTTTAAATTAATAAAAATTTTGTTAAGAAAAAAAAAAATTAAGTTAACTAAAATTTTAAAATTTGGATACATGAAAATGAGGAAAGGGATTACAATTTATTAAATCTAGATAAATAATGAAGTTATTACCTTGTTAAGTTTTTTCACCACATCTCCCAAAAGAAAAAAGTAATAAAAAAAAAAAAAAAGAAAAGAGAGTAAGGGAAAAAAAAAAAAGGAAAAGAAAAAACTCTCCCATGACAGCTTTCGTGCGTCGACTGCCAAACGGTTCGCTTCAAACTTCAAAGATTCAAAGACGAGGAAGGAAGGGTCAGAATGCGAAAGGAGCACAGAAACGGCAACGTTTCATAATAAACCGAGCGATCCCCTCTCTTCAGGTTCAAACCCTAATTTCTTGATTTCTTTTCCAAATTTTAGTTCTACTGTTTCATTGGGAGCTTAATTTACTTTCAATATTTGTTGATTTGAATTCAAAGGTTGCGGATTGACCTCTGCTTGAGTTTGATTTCGTTTTTAATGATTATTTAGATTCCAAATAATGAAATTTAATCAGTTTAATGCACTGTCTGAGGTGGAACTATAGTTGTTTTGGTGTTCTGCTAGCTGGTAGATAACAACAGTTCAGTTTGCATGCCTATATGGGCGGTTTTGTTCGTTCTTCATCTGTTTCTTTTGTATAATTTTTTTATTGGAATTTCCTTTTTATCATTCCATCGGTAGGATGGGTACGAGTATGGATATTTCGAATAGGGACGACGCCACAATATTGCAGTTGCACAAATGGAGGCCCTCTGAAGTTGAACTACTTAGAAACCTCCCGGAATTCCGTGAAGGTTTCATTTCTCCATCAAGGGAGCTATTATTACTGCATTCGTATAATTGCGAAGCCCTATTACTTCCTTTAGTTGAAGGTAAGAAGATTTTCACTTTGAGGTCTGTCTGCATGCCTTTTCTATGTATTGGAATTCCAAATTTCCCAATTACATACTGTGAACTTTTTTCTTTTTATTTGTAGCAGAATCAAGTAACCGTAGAGATCCTGAAAATAGTTATTCTGAAGCTTTACCGAATCCAGATTCTGCAACCGGAACGGATAAATTTTTAAGTACTTCCGAAGCAATGGAGATGGATTTCAATGATGGTTTTACTTCAAGAGCCAGTTTTGTAGGTTCTGATGATTGTAGCTTTATTTCTGATGTACATTCTTTGGCTTGGGGTTTATGTGGAGAAATTTGCAATCAGCGTGAGGACTCTTCATTTAGGGAACTGCTTTTTGTATTAGGTAAGCATGGAGTTACAGTGCATGCCTTTTGTAAATCTTACAAAAGTTGTGAAACCATGACACCGATTGAAGAATGCAATGCTGAACAAGGTATGTGGATGGAATGGGGACCATCCTTACATGATTCTAGTGGTTTTGGGGTTCATGATTGTGAAGCTGCCGTCTCTGATGTAACTGGAACGAATTCAAGAGTAGAGAGGCCGCATCCTCCTGTGGAAGCTTCACCGGATGAACCGTGTGCTGCAAGAAGATGGTTACGGACTTTCTTCTCGAAAGTTGAAAACGTGAAGTCTGAAGGTTACCTGTTAACTAGACTCCCTAAGAGGCCTTCTTTTCCTTTGTCTGCTAAGGTCATTTCTTTCAATATCTTCAGTCATGATTCACCCCTCTTGGACTTGCTCTTTCACGAAAATTCTGTACGTGCAAATGAGAGTCCTGATATATCAGGTCTGGATCTTGGAAACAATAGATCTACTGTTTTAGATGCTAGCTCTGCTGGCCCAGTGAGTAACGATTGTGTTTCATCCAACTCTGTTACTGGTGGGATTAATAGTTCTTACAAATGTTTCAGAGTATTTTCAAACAATTCATATTGCTTAGTTGGGTTTGCATTAGAGTTGATGCACTCTACCTCCCAAGGCATCAATAATTTGTGTAAAACAGAAAGAAGTAAAATTATTGTGGCTGTAGCCAGGCTTGTCAGTTGGGCAATGCAGTGGGTTAGCTTGGTCATGCTTGATGAAAGCCCTGGTTCAGTTGAATGGACTGACTTCAAACTGTCTCATACTCATCTTATTTGTCTCAATGCTTCTGGTTTAATCTCCTTTTACAATGCAATGTCTGGTGACCGTATAGCATCTCTTGATCTTTTACATGGTTGTGGATTTTGTCAATGTCTAATCTCCATGAAACCAGAAAAATCATCTGTTAAGAATAGTGGACCCATTTTTCAAGAAAACAAGGATGACTTCTCGCTTAAATCAACTGCCGGGTGCACTGGTAAAAGAAGGCTTAGAAGTCTAGTTATTGTTTCACATTCCTCATTGATAGGAGCAATGGATGAGTTTGGTGTGGTTTATGTAATGAATGTTGATGACCATATTTTAGGGAAAACCGAACCTGCAAGACCTTATCTTCAGCAATTTGCACATGGAATACTATGTGGTTGGGAGGTAGGTGGTACTGAAATTGGCTGTCAAAGGGGTCTTTCTGAAATTTCTGTGTTTCAGAATATTTTTCCCGGAATTAGTAGAGGGTTAATATCTACAGTTGATGGACAAAGTAAGAACCTGCAGAGCATCCAGGAATATGATCTTAATGACTACAGGGGTCCATTTCAATTTTATGTCAGTGGTTTCTCTGGTGTGGCTGGGGTAACCAATCAGCAGAACTTTCCTGGTTCTCAATTTCCATCTCATTTCATGAGAAAAATTTTCCTTCCTACAGATAGAACATATGAAGAATTGGTCATTTGTTTATCCCCCTTTGGAATAACTCGGCTCCTTAGGAAATACAGTCGTCAGAAAAGATGGAAATACCAACTTGCACATTCTAGCTTGCTTGTGGACTTCAGTGTAAAGGACGACAGAGGTTGTGAAATGCGAGGTTGGGAAGCTCCAATAGTGGAAGCCGTTGGTTGCACTTTCCATGGTTGTCTGTATTTGGTGACAGAGTATGGTCTTTCGGTTGTTCTCCCTGCCATATCTGTTGCTTCAAGTTTCTTGCCAGTTGATGCACTTGGATACCGACAATTAAGTTCTACTAGTGGAATCAGGTATGAGACTGATAACGTTTGGGGTATTGAAATTACGGGAAGACCTTGGTCGCCTTGGAAAATAGAGGTTCTAGATAGGGTACTTTTGTATGAAGGTCCGGAGGTGGCAGATCAATTGTGCCTGGAGAATGGTAATAATCCTTGGAGCTCAAAATTCTTGTATTTTTTATTATTATTATTTTCATATTTCAAGTATCTTGTGATCTGCAATGGTGTGCTGCATTATATTCTTGTCAGTTCAATGATTCAACATAATTGTCAATGATTCAATGGTTTTTTTTTTTTTTTGGAAAGAAATTGCATGAAAGGTAAGAGCAACAACTAATTGGAGAAAAAGGACATGTGATGTATTTAAATGTACAAAGAGTATGCTGATAACAGTAATTACCTTGCTCGGTTGCATCTTCACATATTTGGTATTTCGCTCCATAACCAAAACAGTGCACTCTTCCTAAAAAGAGAGCTTTTTTTAATACTTTATCCATGTAAAAGTTTGGAATAGCTATATATTGCTTTTTTGTGTATCCTCAGGTGAATTAGAGTTTAAATTAGCCTTAGTTCCATAAGTACGTTTTACTTTTTATGGAATTTCAAGAAAATAAAGTTATAAACTAGCTGTAGCTTGCCCTTCTTTTTCATCTTGATATTGTAGTCTCTGAACTTATAATATAGGTTTAGATGGAAGAGTGGAAGTTCTGCTTCTTAACTACAAGTGAGTTTAGATTAGTTATTCAGTCCATTGACGTCACTCTATCCTTCACATGACAGTTTCCCTCCATAGAATTTGAATCATTATGCACAATGTGCATCTCCAAAATAGGTCTAGTATTTGAAAATGATGGGAGTAATAAATTTGATAGTGTACATAACTTCGAGATGATTTCATTTTGGTAGATGTAAAACCCGACTTTTAGCTTACATTAATAGAAGCAAACAAAATAATGAGTTGAAATGGGCATGACTTAAATTCTAATTTAGGGTAGTAGAATAATCGAATGATGTAGCCATACAAATAGCAAGAGAAGAAAATGAAAGGATCACTCCCATAATCTTCCTCATTTATTTGCACATGTTCCTTTGGGTCAATTCTCTTTATGGGGTGGTTGGAAAAGGGTGAGGGGAGGTTTGTGGGGGAATTTTGCTTCTTGGCTCTGAGCTGATAATGTGTTTATTTATTGGATTTTACTCATCTGGTGATTTGTATTTATTGAGCAATATATTATCATTTTTCCTGAGCTTTCTTGTTATGCTTCTTCAATTGTCACTTTGTTTGTTGAAGTTTATATAAACTTTATTTATTAGTTCTAGAGAAAAGTTCAATTTTGGAAAAGAGTTTCAGATATAATGATGAAGAATAGAAAACATCTCCCTTTAGTTTGGAAATATATGTGATTTGGCAGAGAATCAATTCGAGTGATTGGAAATCGTCTCCAGATGTATGAATTGTATGAATTGCAAGCTAATAGTGCATATTTTGTGTTCTTTTAAATTTTAAATCAGAGTCATCCTTTTTTCTTTAATTAAAACACTTACTGCTTTTGTGTACAAGATTTTGAGGGCAACTGTAAATCTGTGTTTACTTACATGATATGAGAATGATTGTCTCAGTTGATTTCTCAATCTTCCTCTTTTTTTTTTTTCGCTTTCACATTCCTGTTAGCAATTTGCTTACTTCAGTTGGTTCATGAAATGTGCTGGATTAGCAAAATATAATTTTGTTTGAAGATAGCATCATAGCAAAGCAATACTTCAGACATCTCATGAGCATTTCTTGTGTATCTCTTATCCAATTTTGGAGCACTATAAGGATAACTATCAGAATTCTGTTCATTGTGGTCCCGGTGGGGATGCCATGCTTTGCAATGGTGACAGTTGTCACATTTTGCGGGTGACACGATCCTGGTGTAGTGGTATGGCATCCGAAACGATTAACCATCAATGACTTGTCTCTTTGGAAAGATGTGCATTTGTGAGGAACTTTCTTTACAAGTCTTTTTGGGGTCTTGATCTTTGGTTTAACCATGGATTTGATGATTATGCATTTAAAAATCAGTGGTTTTTACTGAAAGATTAAATGTGACCGTTAGGTGGTGAAGGGGTAAGTCAACAATCATATGTTGGTAACTGAATGATATAGAAGAAAAGGTTGGAGTGGTGTTACCTAGTTACACTTTCTTCTTTAGAACTGATGAAAGTTCTTTTAGTGTTGGAATGCTAGATACCTGATTTAATTTTTTATGAGTATTGCATGTTAAGTGTATATTTTAAATGCCTGTCTATTAGATTAAGTATATGTAGTGTGGATTAGATTGTTGCGTTTTGGCATTATGGGAAACTTTAGAACATCATAAAATTTGGGGTATGCAGATATTTGAGAGTTGATGAATGCTTATTTTCAAGTCTTAAAAAAATTTGATTACATAATTGTTAAGATATGTGGTTTTGTAAGGATTATATTAGAGAATTATCTTAGTTCTAGTACGTTAAGGTTTCCTAGATGGTTAAGGATTTGGTAATAGGTTTCCTAGTTTTAGGTTATGTAGGATATGGTAATCTGAGTTTGTATTATCTATATATATGTGGTATATATGAATAAAGATATAAGATCTTTTGGTTTTAACATGGTATCAAAGCAAGGTTGGACATAATTTTCATCATAGTTGCCTACCTTTAGAAAGACCAGCCAAAACCCACCCACAAAAAAACCAGATCCTCACTTGCTGATCGGAGCAACTCTGCAGTTCATGCTAGCGGGTCCGGCTTCCGTTCTTCGTGGGCTCCCTGGCTTTCGTTCTTTGTGGGCTTTTTACCTTGAGGTTGTCGGAAGGTTTTCTTTCAAGTTTCCAAGATTAGTTTACAATTACTAAGGATAATTTTGCACTTGATATCAATGGAGTATTGGTCAATTTACAAACTCTGATTCAATATTCAGTTGGCCTGAGGAATTAGAACTTATTAGGTTAATTTCTTCGGTGGATTTTTATTGGTTTGCTCACGTAATAATTGCTTGTTGAATAATTTACTAAGGGCTTCTGGGTGTTATAGATTTTGGTGTGCTTCTTGCTATATCAGATTCTTCAAGATGCTTTCTTTTGCTGCCAAGTTTTAACTGGTGAAGATTGGTTTCTGGTGGTTTATTTCTACTTCTCCCCTTTGAAGTTTGAAGGTAGAATTGGGAGAGTTTGAATTTTTTTTAGTTATCTTGATTTAGGGTGCTTGGTTCCTTATTTCTTTTGTCTGATTTCGGTTTTTGGATATCAGTGACATGTGGTTGCTGCTGTCCTCTTTGTTCCTGATCGAGTTTATGGTTGTGGGATGTCTGGATTTAGCTGTTTGGGATTTGGTGTTATGGTTTAGGTCCCCCTTGTCCAGATCCCGTTAGGTTTCTTTTCTGGTCAAGTATGGCCAACAAATCCTCCACTCAACATATCTTTTTCAAGGCTCTTTATTCCATCATCCAGATTCCTATTTCAGAGTTGAGGATGGCAAGCTGGTTGTTGAGTTGGTTTCCTTTACTACAAGGATCATGGATCATAACAGTTGGTTCCTCCAATTACACATTTGTTGTATTTTGCCCATTTGTTGACCATGTAGTGGGCCTTTATTGAGAATTTGAGTTTTTCCCACACATGAGGGGGCATATTGTATATAGAGTAACCATCTGGTTTTGGTTGCTTAAGGGGAGTATGGGAAGGTTTACATCTTCAAACCTTCACTTGGTGTATCTTTTGGATTTGCATCTTTTGGTTTCTGGTTCGCCAATTTGTTTCTTCTATCTATGGATATGGCCTGTTTAGCCATAGGTTTTTCTTTGGTTTGAAGTTCTGCTTTAGAAGTATTCCTGTGCCATTGACAGCAAGGTTTTGGTTCAGTTCTGCATGAGAGGGGTCTTCTATTCTTGGTTCTGCGTTGTTTATGCTGATGATATTATCATTACTTTACATGATATTGCTGGAATCTCGTTCATCAAAACAATGCACACTTAGTTTTGGAGAATTGAAGTATTGAGTTAGGATTTGTTATATTTGTAACAAGCTGAGCATGATTAACATCTATGCTTCAGCTTGACGGGGAGTGTTGAGATATATAGTTGCATAAGGATTATATTAGAGAATTATCTTAGTTCTAGTAGCTTAAAGTTTCCTAGGTGGTTAAGGATTTGGTAATAGGTTTCCTAGTTTTAGGTTATGTAGGATACTGTAATCTAAGTTTGTATTATCTATATATGTATGTGGTATTTATGAATAAATATATAAGATCTTTTTGTTTTAATACATATATATTCAGGATCTAGAAACTCATTCCGTGCATCATATTTTAATTTGTTGTAATTAGTTCTGTAATTGATATTGTTTCATTTTTGTAGTTTCATGCAACTGTAAATTTTAAATTGCTGGTTTATTCCTTGTGGAAAAGTGATTATAAATCTCAAACTAAGCTTACATGAGATGATTTTTAGTATGGTTCCAAGGGTGCATACTTGTCTAATCATTGAAGAGAAAGGACAAAAAAAGTATTCTTCCCTTCCAATATTTTTCTATTGGAGCTTCCCTCATTCCTTTTATCAAACATATATATTGACAAATGATCTTGGTATTATTTTAGGTTGGGAGTTGAGAATTTCACGGATTAGGCACCTGCAGTTGGCTTTGGATTACCTGAAGTTTGATGACATTGAGAAGTAAGATTCAGTTGTTAATTTGGCCTCTTGTTTTCTAATTCTTTCTGTCCCTATATAATCTGGAAAAATCTCAAATGTTACTTATTGAAAAGAGATTGTGATTTGCCACAAAGATCTGTTAATGGACTATATTTAAAGGGTGTGGTGATGATGATAAATTAATGATGTTTACTTTGTGAAACTTTGGAAGTCAAACATTGTCTCCATTCATGTTTGCCTTAGTGTAAGCATGTTGCTCTATGTGGAATAAGGAGTCTCTTTCAGGATATTTTTATTTGTGGTGTTTTTTACAGAAAAACCAGAAAAGGAATATGCTTGATAATAGAAAGATTTTCATCTTTCTATGTTATTGGCTAACTTCCCTTTTTATGTTATTGACAAATTACATGAATAATTCTGACATTACTAAGATGCTTCCTAGCACATTGCTTGCATTGATATGGTATAGTTACAAGGCCGTCTTTGGGTTTTCACATTTGTGGTAGTTCTTTTTATTTCATTTAGTTTTATTTTAGTTGAATGTGAGAATTAGATGAATGCATTATCCTTAATAGATATCTCGACAGTGATTTCCGATTTCCGTTATTCGTTTCTGTAGATGTGCCCAAAACAGACATAAGTTTGTCTAAAGACCACAGGTTACTGTTTGGAATTTTAGCTGTAGTAAGAGAAAATCGTTAGGTTCTTTTTGGTAATTTTTGGCCAATCGTTTCCTCAATCTACTTGTCTTACGGAAACATTTCCCTAAAATTCCTCCCAAAACTCAAAATTTAAGTGTCTGTTCAATGTCATTTTTAGGTTTTTAATTCTAAAAAGACTTGTATTGGTTTTGTTGGCGAGGTTTATGTTCTCAAAAATGTGTTGTATTCTCATTAGTGGGGAATGATAAACAATTGCCAATTTCTCTCCACTAGCATGGACTTTAAAGCAAAAGGATGGGTTTAAGGTAAATGTTAAAGCAGACAAGTTTTGGTTAAGCAATTGATTGATTCAAGAAAGGCTTCCACACATATATATGTTAATCATATCTAGTTTGTTATAGATGTTATCAACCCAATCCTATTGGCTGCTTTAGTAAGAATGTCTCCAAGCTAATTTCTAGTTCTGATATGTCTTGAGTGGAATAAATATCCTTGAGGTCCCTGATATGTTTGGTAGACTAAAAAAATGTTCTGATCTCCAGCCTCCAAACAAGCGATTTCTTTTATTCTTGACAATTTTGTTAGAATCTTAATATGGCATACATGATTATGGGACAATGATTACAAATGATGATTGAAAAGCGGGTAGATGTTCCACCAGTGTCTCTCTGCTTTCTTCTACTCTTCCCTTTTTATATCAACAATTGGTAATACCATTGCATGTGTATATAAGTTAGCTTGCCTGACTACTAATGAAAAGTAGGAGAGTTGTTCTGTATTTTACTAAATGAAAAATATCATATTCAGAGGGATTTGAGAATGATATTTTATCGGAAATATCCTCTTTCTATTCATACATATATATAAGTGCATATGTATATATATTGCACTCAAAGCTTCTTTACTCTTTTTGGTGTGCGAATGGCATTAATATTTTTAATTATTAAATATAAATTAATCTGCATTTTGTTTTCCCGTCTAATATGTTACTGTCAAACTGTACCTGTAGGCAATTTGGATTAGGAGGTTTTTTGGATGCTTATTATGTTTATTGATTGCTGAGCAGTTCTTTAGAAATGCTTGCTTGCATTCATCTGGCAGAAGAAGGCATTTTGAGATTAATCTTCGCTGCAGTTTTTCTGATGTTTCAGAAAGTTAGCAATGATAATGAGGTTTCTGCTGCTTCAAGGTATGATGCTCTATTTCTTGTAAGATTACTACATTTTTATTGAGTATTCTGCCTTGGTCTTTCAAAAATGTGATCAATTTCCTTGTGTCCTGTACCAAAAAAATTGCATCTTATGTAGGATAGTCAAACAATGATCAAAGGAGCTAATTACTATTTCACGCAGAAGCTTTGTTTTTCATTTCTCTATACAATACATCGCATACATGGTTCCTTTTATTAATCATATGTATGGATGTGCACTCGTGTTTACATCTTGTCCTGGGATGAGTTATGTATTTGGAAGGAAAATTGTAGTTGTGACAGTTTGAGGAGGCTCGGTGTAGGTTCGTTGGGTCTACAAACTGTATAAGTTGGAGTTTTAAAGTTTAATCTATACAATTTCATGATGGTCCTAATCTTTCGCAACCTTGTTATTCAATTATGCAGTTAATTGAAAGGTCTGGCTTATACTTTTTGTTGTTGTGATAACCTTTTTTTTTGCCATTTTTAAAAATATTTTTCATCAAGAAGAGATGGGCAGTTTTCCATTTGTAATGCTGTCTATAGCTTCTTTTTCGTCTTTGTGAAATATTTTCAGGGGCTTCTGCTAGACTCTGTGCTTTATATTATCATGATTGCAATTTAAAATTACATTAGCTTAATTTTTTTTTTTTTTGAAATGTCTGTATATTGTTCATCAAGTGCTCTGAAGCTATAGATATACCCTTTCTTTGGCTTGTGTTAAAGGCTCCTTGCACTGGCAACTGGCTTTGCAATTAAAACACTACGCAAGTATGGTCTATCACAACACAAGAAGGATAATTTGGACTCAGAGAATTTTGGAGATCTCCAAACAGTTAAATCTCTGGAAGAGGAAATAAATGGTCACTTGGAGCACAAAAAGAGGATGTCAGACATGGCACACTATCTGGAGATTATAAGGAATTTACAGTTGCGGCTTAGTGTCAAATTCAAAAAGCTTGGACATCCTCTGGTATGCACTTGGCTTCATCTAATTTCTGCTTATTTGAACTAGTTTAGTATCTTGGCTAGCCTATGACTGAAACAGCTTCTTTGTGTGGTGTGAAGTTGGATAGAGCAGATGCCTTAATTTCTCCTGATACAGAAGCCGTGGAGGATGATTCCAAACTTCAAGGTCTTTCTGCAGATGTATCATTGTCAGATACTGGAGGATTTCATGATGCCCTGCTTCCTTCTGGAAAGGAGTTAAGAATTGCTGAAAATCAAGCATTAGTACCTGTAGAAACATTAAATAGTGAAGCAGCTTCAACTGTTTCTGCCATTGGAAACAAATCATTTTTGGTGGAGAACCCAAAAGACATGATTGCGCGTTGGGAATTAGATAATTTGGATCTTAAGAATATAGTCAAGGATGCTTTGATTTCAGGTCGTCTTCCTTTGGCTGTCCTTAAATTGCATCTTCTACGTTCAAGAGAATTGGTTCCTGATGATGAAACTCATGATACTTTTAACGAAGTTCGTGATGTGGGGAGAGCTATTGCTTATGATTTATTTTTAAAGGTACTTTCTTTTAATTCATGCTGAAAAAGGATTTTTGTTTCTTGTACTAACTGAAAATAACGCGACGAATAGGGTGAGACAGCACTTGCCATTACTACACTGCAAAAGCTTGGTGAAGATATTGAGACTAGCCTCAGACAGCTGCTCTTTGGTACTCTTAGGAGATCTCTTCGTTTGCAAATAGCTGAAGAGATGAAGATCTATGGGTATCTTGGTCCTCGTGAGATGAAGATATTGGACATGGTATCACTTATAGAGGTATGGACAGTTACTAGTTATATACCTCTTAGTGCCTTAAGACTTCATACTGGATATCAATTTTGAGCTAACTCTTGGTTATTTTTACAAAAAGAGGTTATACCCTTGCAATAGTTTCTGGAATACATTCAGCAATCGATTGAATGAGTTTAAACCAGAATCAGACATAAATACATTGGAAGAAATTGAATTTCACCTACTTCATCCCCTTTACGGAGATCTTCGAATTGTTTGTGGCGAGGTTGATGGTGTTGTGTTCGGTTTGTGGAACAATGTCAATGGGCATTCTGTTTCTCCTGAAATAGATGATGACAGTTCACATACTGGTTATTGGACTGCTGCTGCAGTATGGTATGATGCATGGGATCAAATTACCATTGATCGGGTGAGGCACTTATTTCCCAGAATTATTTATGCTATCAGGAAAGTTTGTAAGCCTTTCTTCTTTTCGGGTAAATTTACTATAAAGGTGTTCTTAGGATTCCTTATCCCTTGTCTTAGTCTTTATAGTTATTTGCAGCATGGGCTTAGTCTTTATAGTTATTTGCAGTACGGGGTATTATTTGTCCATTTTAGATTCGCTGGAATGCTTGGTGCGAGTTGATCACCAGTGCATACATGGTGAAGTGAATGCCTATTTCCTTCTTGTGAGCAGTTTTCAAGATGGAGGCATAGAGAATTTTGAATTGTGTCTGATTCTATGTTATTATTATTGTTGTTGTTTTATTCTTTTTATTGATAATAGCATATTACTCCCTCTTCTAAAATTGAATATCCATATTTCTACTTTGGGATGTCCAGCATTGTTAAAATAAAAATGATTGTAAAGTTCCTCTAACATCCCCTTTAATTTAATGAATTTATGTTCCATTACTCGAAGTTCTGATCATTAACTACACTAATAACAAGAGGCTAAGTAGTCATTTTATTAAACATCAAAGTCACTAAGAAGTTTTTTGTTTTGAGTCAATTTTGACCCCGGGGGGGTATTATTTTAAATGAATTTTTATGATGCATTTATTTGGACTATTAAAAGCGAACCTCATTTGGGTCATATAGAAGTTGCCTAATTTCCAGCTCACCTTGGACCTTGCTTTTGTACCTCCTTCCAGTTTCCTTCTATATTTTTAATGAACTGAATCTTATTTTGTTTTGTATCCCTTTTGTCAGGAATTGAAAGTCCGATTTTCACTTGTACAAATTTTAAGAAAAAAGTTTTGACTTCATTTTCCACATTGCAATGCTAATTTCTTTGTAATTATTTAGGAAATGGAACATTCTATTCTAGAAAACTTAAAATGGAAATAGGGACATTCAATTCCGGACGGAGGGAGTATAAAATTATATTGATGATCACTTTACTATGGTTTTCTTCTCTATGATTTGTCATGAAAAGACTACAGTACGCATTCTGTAAACTCTTCAATATCCAAGTATCTTTTTTTATGAGATTGTCTCAATTCCAGCTTGTTTTGGCCCGACTGTCCTGACTCTCTTACCAGCTTCCTTCTATTTCTTGGTCCGATTTGTTATATCATGTTGTTATTTATCTTGGGTAATGATATCTTGATAACAATGTACAAATTCTATTACCTTATGACATTCAAGAAGCTTTCTTCATGGGATTTTTGAGCGATCTGTTATTATTTTTCCGACATAAATCAATGTTCAATAGCAACCAAAGAATTGACATAATGTGAATGAATTGCAATACTTCTGAAACTTCTGTCAGTTGTGGTTGTGGATTACCTTCCCTTTACAAAAATTGGTGTATGAGTTGGACTCATGTTTGAATCTTTTGTTACTGCAAGCAGGTCCCATCCATTTTTCCTAGTCTTCCCAATCTTTTTTCTGAAGTTGGTTCTTTGGTTGAATGTACAGTTTCTTGGTTCTCCCTCTCTCTGGATCTGTATGTTGTTGACGTAGTGGTGGTCCTGTCATACTTGTTATAAATTCATACTGTTGCAACAACTATTTCCAGCTAATAAAATTATTGAATTTGCTGAACAGGTGGTACTTGATCAACCCTTTCTCATGGGAGTTAATGTTTTGTGGGAATCACAACTTGAATACCACATGGGCCACAATGATTGGGAAGAAGTGTCCAAGCTCTTAGATGTGATACCATCATATGCAGTATCTAGTGGAAGCCTGAGCATTAGATTGGACAGTCCACACCTTACTCCAGCCATTGATTATGGTCAGGAAACCTCGATATTGGATAGTTATATATGTTCCATTGAGGACCTAGATGCTGTGTGTTTTACCGTCCCAAATATTAGAATCTCCAGGTTTTCTACCAACAATATGTGCTCCTTGTGGTTAAGAAATCTTATGGAGCAGCAACTTGCCAAGAAGTTTATATTTTTGAAGGAGTACTGGGAAAGTACCACAGAGATGGTGATTCTTCTTGCACGATCAAGTTTTATGCTTAAAGAAAATGGTACTTCAGTCTTGGATCAATCCCCTGAAAGCTCATCAGACTTCATACTCTCCATTACCGATGTTACAATCTGTCCAGATGCTGCGCTAGCATTACATAAACTTGTAATACATTTCTGTGCACAATTTAACTTGCCCAATCTCCTGGATCTTTACTTGGATCACCATAACTTGGCTGTAGATCAAGATTCTCTTTCCTCGGTGCAGGATGGGGGGGTAAGCAGTTATTTTCTATTATTACTTCATGTGTGCTTATTTTAAATTTTTGTGCTGTTTGATAAGAGTCACTTTTGCCTGGAAGGTTTTTGTTGATTGGTTGAATTACTTCTTGCTTGTGACTATTTCCTGCTGGATTGCTTCATTTCCCATTTATAGGATTTCCCACAGAAAATCATAAACTCTTCATGAATAGGATTTCTTTCTAATGTGGTTCTGAAACTTAAGTTAAATTTTTTTAAGCTGCTTAAGACTTGATAAAGATTCCTGAAATATCTACATGAAATATTTCCTGTTTGTGCTTGATTTTCTGTCCACAGGTTCACCATCTTCTTGCACCCAATATAAATCATGACTTTGACAGTCTACGTGGTCACATCAACACCATTCCCAATTATTGTGTCTTTTAATTCCATTTTCTCTCTTCTTGTGAGCCCGATGCTCTACTTTTCTGTGTAATCCTGTAAACATAGTTTTCTCAGGACGGGCAAAAAATCTCTTATACTTGCCCTCCCCTCCATAATCCTTATTTATTTTTTAAATTCCCCTTCTTAAGTATTCTTTTATTCATGCTATATCTATTCTGCAATTTTCTACTTAGGAAAATGAATGGGCAAAGTGGTTACTCTTTCTACGGGTCAAAGGAAAAGAATATGAAGCATCTTTCTCTAATGCCCGTGCAGTTGCGTCACCAAATCTGATCCTCGGTAATAATCTCAGTATTTTAGAGATTGATGACATAATATGTACTGTTGATGATATAGCAGAAGGAGCTGGTGAAATGGTAGCTCTAGCAACATTAATGTATGCTCCTATACCAATTGAAGAGTGTCTGAGCAGTGGGAGCATTAATCGGAGCTGTAGCTCTGCTCAGTGCACATTGGAGAACCTCAGGCCAGCGCTCCAGCGGTTCCCTACATTGTGGCGCACTCTTTTGGCAGCATGTTTTGGACAAGATCCTACTTGTAACATTTTTACTTCGAAACCTAAAGGTGCATCTGTTAGTGTCTTATCCTATCTTAACTTTGACAAGAAAAAAATTAAGAGAAAAAAAAAGGTTTCTGGCATATGAGGGGAAAAAAGTATTTTCCGCTGATATATATTTATATATTCTGTCAGTTTGATAATTACTTTGAAAGAGAAAAAATTTCGTTCCAATTATAAATTGCCTGAATCATCACTACTCTTGATTGTGTCCGTAAATTTTACTTTTTATCCTTGAACTGTTTCCCATTTTCTAATGTACTCTCCATCTCAACCCTGCAATTCGGTTAGCAAAGGTTTAACATTTCTTCGTCTACTAAGATTTCAAAGGTATAACTTGAAAAAAGAGGGAAAAAAAATCCCAATTCACTTGAAACTCCTGTTGTGTTGGTTGTCCCATATGTTGTGAGGCACATGGAGTTTTTTTAAGGTGGGAGTGGATGTTATTGCTTTTCCGGTTGAAACCTTGCTCAAATGTGTGGTGAAGTTAGCCTATTATCTGATGGTTGAATGCATGTGGCTGAATTTTGCATTGGCCTTGGTATGTGTAAAAATATCTTTATGATGTCAAAGTTATTGTAGTTGACTTTGTCATCTGGAAGAAAGTTCATTGGCCAATTTAGCTATTTCATTGCCTTTCAAATATCTTCTGCTTTTTCATTGTTTTTTCTTTGGCATGCAGTGTCTGGCTATTCTGGTTTACTGGACTATTTGAACTGGCGGGAGAACATATTCTTTTCATCTGGACATGATACTTCATTACTGCAGATGCTTCCTTGCCGGTTTCCCAAGGCTGTTCGGAGGTTAATTCAGCTTTATGTACAGGTTAGAAAAGTTATTTGTTTTTCACTTTTCCGAATATTTATATATTTCTGTACTCCTACTGTTTGTTTTTAGATTATACAATGCAAGTGTATAATTGATCTATTGTCTCTGTGGTGTCTGCTTCAAGAATTATTATTGTCAACACTTGTTTCAGATATGGGAAGCTATGATTGCACTTACAATGTCATTGGAGGATCTCCATTATTATTTCATGGGTGATCTCTAATTTTTTGCCTTCTTATTTCAGGGTCCACTTGGCTGGCCATCGGTAACAGATTTGTCAGAAGGCGAACACTTTTGGTCGAGAAATTTTGATTGTTTTGCCAATTCTGATGATCATTCTGGCATTTCTGCCCTTTCCTGGGAAGCTGCTATCGAAAAGCATATTGAAAAAGAACTCCATCCTTCTTCTGCAGAGGTGAGGCGAACACTTTATTTTCTTATTCTTCTCATGCATTAGGTTATAATGCTAACAAACTTCTGTATACTCCCTGAATATGCATTTGGATTGATGAGAAGTTTTCTCAAGTTGTTCATCATAGTATAAATTGCTGTTCCCATTTGCTTTCATTTGTAGCTGTTTCTTTGCCAAATAAAGATATGGAATTCTGCCTTAGAAATTTATTGACTAGGTCCAGTCTTATGTGACTTCTCAAAATGTTTCAAGGGATTCATTAGATTTCAAATAAAATTTGAAGTTCTTATTTTCCCTGCCCCAAAAGTAATTTTTCTTATGTCCTACAATTTCATAACCTTTGGTAATTTTGTCTATTTTTCTGGCCCTCTAAGTTAGGGAATGGTTTGGCAAAATTTTACAGTAGTTTGGCCATGAAATAAAATCATTTATCTACTGTTTTTAAAGGCAAGCTGAAAGACCAATCCCCCCACACCCACCTGCCTCCAACAACACATGCAAACATGCAAAAAAGAAAGAAAGGGGGATGAGAGGAAATAATTTTGTTTCTTGAAAATAGTATGCTAATCTATTAAAGAGTTAATATGCTTCATGGATGATAGTTGGCCTTACTGCATTGTGGCATTATAGTTCCTGAGTGCTTGTTAGAATGGTTGTTCCAATTTTTCTGTTACCTGTTGTTATTTGGTTGTAGCTTTATGCCTTGCTCCTGTTGTGTTTTATGTCCTTCTCTCTCACTTCTGTTACTGTTGACCTCAGGAAACTGGTTTTGGGGTTGAGCATCATTTGCACCGTGGGCGTGCACTGGCTGCATTTAATCAGCTCCTTTTGTCAAGAGTTGAAAAGCTTAAGATGACAAATACACAGAGGGGGAAGGGAACCTCAGCCCATGGGCAATCAAATATGCAGTCAGATGTGCATGCGCTTCTTTCACCTATTACTCCAAGTGAAGAATCTCTATTCTCAGTGGTACTGATTAATTAGGACTTCACCTTTCTTAGAGAATAGAAAATGATAAATAAAGAAGTGAAAATCATAATGAGGAGAATAGAAGAGGAGATGGGACTCTGTTGTCGGATTGACATTTGGTCTGCAAGTTTCCTTACCTTCATATCTCATGTTCTTCAAGTGGCTTTGCCTTCTGTCCTGTGGTGGGGATGATAAGTTTGCCGTAGTCTTCTTGCATTCATGATGTTGAGATTTTATGTTATGTTTCGTAATGGCCTTTCTGGATGATGAAGTTCATATGATTAAATCTGACACAAAAAACTCAAATCATACATTCCTTCCTGGATAGTTTTCCTCATGTTGGTGAAACAAGATATTCCCTCCATTTTAAAAATCTTGTCAAAATTTTCTGTGTTCTGTTATATTTATTTACTTGTCAATTTTGCAAATCAAGGTACTAGTTAATACTTTTTCCCCCCCTGCTTTACTGTTCCATTATATTTTTATTTATAGATACTTTAAAAAAGAAGAAAGAACAGTGAGAGATAAGAATTTAAGGGGAATAAAATCTAGAAGGGACAAAGTTTTTGTTTACATTGTGGAAGATTAAAAGAGGAGAGATAAAAGATTTAAAGAGATAAAATAATTGATTTATTGTTAATCTTATGCAAGGTTTCTGTAATCATGTACTTATGTTTTTATAAATTTGGTTGATTCCTTAATTCATGCACCTTCTCGTTGACAAGATTTTCAGATTGGAGTTTTAGTTCATATTTAGGGGAGACTTTGCAGCATCATGATTTATACTGCATCCAAAGTTAGAAGCGAAATTAACAAATGCATCTTATGTTTTATGTGCTGAATTTTCATTTTCATGCCATAGATGAATTTCTTGTGATTTTGTACAGTTGTGCTTGTTCGTAATTTCATTCAATTTTCAGGTTGTGCCCCTGGCAATTATCCATTTTGAGGATTCTGTGTTAGTGGCATCTTGTGCTTTTCTCATGGAGTTATTTGGCTTTTCAACCAGCATCCTGCAGATTGACATTTCTGCTTTGAGAAGGATATATTCTTTCTACAGATCTGGTGATTATGGTGATTATAAAAATCATTCAGTACAGCTTTCTCCCAGAGGTTCTGCATTACATAATTCATTGCCTCAAGGAGGTGATCTAACAGAATCACTTGCTCGAGCATTGGCAGACGATTATCTTCACAATGACTATCCCAGCAGCATGAAAAGGAAAAGCCTGAAGAAGGATGATACTGGAAAACTACCATCAAGAGCCCTTGTGATTTTTCTTCAACATTTGGAAAAAGCAAGTCTTCCGTCATATGCAGATGAAATTACATGTGGTTCTTGGTTATCCACTGGCAATGGTGATGGAGCTGAATTAAGATCTCAGCAAAAAGCTGCTAGCCAGAACTGGAACCTAGTTACAATTTTTTGCCAGATGCATCAAATTCCCCTGAGCACCAAATATCTTGCTTTATTAGCTAAGGACAATGACTGGGTATGTCCTTGTTAATGGTCATTTTGTTGTTGGATTCAGATTAGGATCCGTCTTGCTCACTGAAGTTTAATGTTGTACCATTCCACTGGCAGGTTGGGTTTTTATCTGAAGCTCAGGTTGGAGGATATCCTATTGAGACAGTGATAGAAGTCGTAAGTTGTGTCCCTAATAGTATTTGGGTTACTCTTTACACAGGTTTTTACTGCTATACTTGTTTGGTTAATTGAGTTATGAATTCGTTGCATTTGCTTACCATCTTCATATTTTCTGTGTTCAGGCATCGAAAGAATTTAACAATCCTCGTCTTAGGATACATATATTGACTGTACTGAAAAGCAAGCACTCAAAGAAAAAAGTCAGCTATGGTTCAAACTCTGAAACGATTGGACAAGTGTATGAAGGTTCCATTATAGATGAGAATATTTATGGGTCCATTGAACTGTTTGGGATTATTGCTGAATGTGAGAAGCTAAAAAATCCTGGGGAAGCCCTTCTTGTGAAAGCTAAAGACTTGTGCTGGTCAATTTTGGCTATGATTGCATCTTGTTTTCCAGATGTTTCTCCTTTGTCATGCTTAGCAGTTTGGCTGGAAATAACTGCTGCAAGGTGGGATAGTGATATTTTCCTTCTATAGTTTTGAGCATGCTTTAAATATATTGTTCTGCTTGTTCCACTGGGAGAGCTTGATCTGATGTCCTATTTCCCTCGCAATTTTTTTTCCGGCAGTTCTGCTTTCTTAGGTCTTATGAATGAATACTTTTGATAAGCTTTTGGGCTACAAATGTAACTGTGGAATCAATTTTCTTTCAGGGAAACTTCAGCCATCAAAGTTAATGGCATTGCTTCCCAGATTGCAAATAATGTTGGAGCTGCTGTTGATGCTGCTAATTCCCTGCCAGCAAATTCTAGAGCCCTCACGTTCCATTATAATAGGAAGAACCCAAAAAGAAGGCGCCTTTTGGAGCCCATGTTAGCAAATTCCTCAGCTTTGACAACATCTAATGTATCTGCTACTTCTAGGAATGTGAAGTTTGAAGGAGTCATTTCTGAAGAAGAAAGGGAAAAGCAAGATGGCGGAGATGATAAGTTGTCTTGTAATCATGAAGTGTCCAAGTCTTTATCACAGATGGTAGCTGTACTGTGTGAACAATGGCTTTTTTCTCCATTATTAAGGGCTTTCGAAATTTTCCTACCATCGTGTTCTCTCTTACCTTTTATCCGTGCACTGCAGGTATGTCTGGTTTGAGTCAGTTCCACTGCATCCACAGATTATCTCTCTAAGCTAACTCCTATGCATCTTGATGCTTTGCTGCTAATCTATTACTCTTACTTTTTCCATCGGAATTGAATGTCCCTATTTTCATTTTGAGTCATCCGAATTGAATATCCCATTTCCTAAATGAGTTAAAATTTTATATAGAGATTTGACATTATTATTATGAAGCAAATCAAACTCTTTTCCTAAATTTTCCTAAGTCAAAATTAGACATTCATTTAAGGACGGATGGAGTATTATTATTGTTGTTGTCGTTGTTATTGTATTGTTATTAATCATCACATCCCTTTCAAGTCATACGGTATTATTTATATCATTTTTAGTTGTGTTCCATTTGAATGATGATTGTTAAGTATTAACATTACCCGGGGAACTGGAGAAGTGGCAAATAGTAATTCTTTTACATGATTTTATGAAGTTACTTTTACTTCTACTTCATATGGCTAGGAACTGTGCATAATTATAGTTTTCATATACTAAGATAAAATTTTCTCGCATCAATTAGCAAAATGAGGACAATGGTAGTAACTACTAAGTATTGATCTTTTATACATCAGCCAATTCCATTGCTCGATTGTCTTTATCCTATGTTTATATTGATTCTCTTTTCTTCCAATTTTTGCATATGTAGATGTAACTACATGCCTGTATGTGTGTACTTAAATATATCTAAAGCATATAAATTTCCAGGCTTTTTCACAAATGCGCCTGTTAGAAGCTTCAGCACATCTTGGGTCCTTCTCGGCCAGAATTAAGGAAGAAAGGGAAGGGCCAAGTGGGAATCCATGGATAAGTTCTACTGCTGTGAAAGCTGCTGATGCAATGCTCTCTACATGTCCTTCGCCTTATGAAAAGAGATGCTTATTACAGCTCCTTGCTGCAGCTGACTTTGGTGATGGAGGATCTGCTGCGATGAATTATCGACGACTTTATTGGAAAATAAATTTAGCAGAACCTTCATTACGCAAAGATGAGTGCCTTCACCTTGGGAATGAACCACTGGATGATGCTTCACTTCTAACAGCATTGATAAAGAATGCTTGTTGGGAGCAGGCACGGAATTGGGCTGGGCAATTGGAAGCTAGTGGTGGGGCTTGGAAGTCTGCTGTACACCATGTTACTGAAATGCAGGTACACTTTGTACATGTTTTAAAATTTCTGATGTGTCTACATTTAAATATGTTTTACCAAGATACATTATCCTTTTCGCATCCCAAAACATTTGAGCTTCTTATACATTGGATTCTCTTGCATTTGTCATAAAGTTCTCCCCTTCATAATGATGTCATAAAAATGAGTATGCAAAAAGCTAAACAAAAAGGGGAAAAAAAAAGAAAAGAGAAGAAATATTCGGATAAGCTCATTCATGTAGGCTCTTTTTACCAGGTTGATTTTTTGTGTCATCTGAAAATACAGACTATTAAAGCTCGACTAGCTGCCCCAAATTCTCAGTAAATTTTTGTGTTTTCCGGAAGTTCCTTTATAGTTCCTCATGATCCCCCTTAAGCATGCTGCACTTTATCAGGAGCACCAATATTGTGTTGCATTCTAATGTATATTTTATTACTTATTGTTGGATCTAGGGTCTCTGTTTAGTTAAAAATGTTCTACAGTACACTTCTCGTGTCACACTGACACTTTCTCTGTGTCTATGCACACATTTGGCTTAGGCTGAGTCCATGGTTGCTGAATGGAAAGAGTTCCTTTGGGATGTTCCTGAAGAGAGAGTTGCTTTGTGGGCCCACTGTCAAACACTCTTCATTAGATATGCCTTTCCAGCATCACAGGTATTTTTCTTTAAATATTTGGCATAGGCAGATTATAGTTCTTTGTTATGTATACCTGTATTTTTCCCCATTTATTGCTCCCCGTGGCAACTGAGAAACACCTTGTGTGCTCTGGACACAAGTTCTCTCCATTCATTGCTTCACCTACTTTAGAATATTTTATTGTTTTGTAGGCAGGGTTGTTTTTCCTAAAACATGCAGAAGTTGCTGAGAAAGATCTTCCAGCTAGTGAGCTCAATGAATTGTTGCTGCTTTCTTTACAATGGTTGAGTGGGATGATAACTCAATCTAATCCGTAAGTTTTTAATTTTATTTTCTATTTTTGTTTTTGAATAAATGAAAAAATTGATGTTTCTTATGTCGGACTAATTTATCTAGTTCTACTGAGTACTGAGTATAATATGTCAGGGTATGTCCACTGAATCTTTTGCGAGAGATTGAGACCAGGGTATGGCTTTTGGCAGTAGAGTCAGAATCTCAGGTGAAAAGAGAAGGTGAATTTCTCTCAAATAATTTTATTCAGGAGCCTGGAAGTGGGAAGGGTTCCAACATTATAGATCTCACTGCAAATATCATAGCTAAAATGGACAATCATATACTCTCTTCAAAAGCCAGAACCCAAGAGAGGAGTGACCAGAGAGAAAATAGTCAGTCACATCTCAAGACCCCTCAAGTTGTAGAATCGAGCACGAAGACGAAACGCAGATCCAAAGGCTTTTTGCCATCTAGGAGGCCTTTGCATGAAGCACTAGATAAAAGTAACGAGCCTGAAGGTGTTTCCTATCCAACTACCTTCAGAGATGAGTCACAAGTATTAGAAGAAAATATTAAATTTGAATCATTATTTTCAAGATGGGAGGAACGAGTAGGCCCTGAAGAACTAGAAACAGCCATTCTTTCACTATTGGAATTTGGACAAGTGACAGCTGCGAGACAGCTCCAGCAAAAGTTGTCTGCAGAACATATTCCATCTGAACTTGTAGTTTCAGATGTCACGGTGAAGCTAGCTACTCTCTCAACTCCAAATACAAAAGTACCTGTCTCTATGTTGGATGATGAGGTGCTGTCTGTCTTAGAGTTGCATAATTTGCTGATTGACCATCACGTAATTGAACCTCTTCAGGTATTGATGTCTTTTTATTGTTATTCTCTTTCTTCTTTACTAATTTTGGGGCCAAAGATGGAGTTTACCAACTCTCTTATCTGGTCAATCCTCTATATTCTGTGTTTTGGGTACATCCTTTGAGCTTCAATTAAATCTATCCAATCATTATTACATTTATACCTGAAGAAAAGGTCTTCTTGAATTATCCATTTGTATTATTACTTGTCAGCATTTCATAAAACCCCATTTGAGTGTTTGAATACATGTTAATGCTTGTGAATGAGTCTCTTTTTTCTTTTATATTGTTCTCCCAGAATATTGTCAACATTTGGTCTACTGCTTCTTCAAGGCTTCCTAATCTCTTGAAAGACAGGTATTGGAGAGTTTAGCAGCGATCCTTACAGAAGGGCGGGGGAGTGGATTATGCAAGAGAATTATATCTATTGTGAAGGCTGCAAATATATTGGGTCTCTCGTTTCCAGAAGCATTTGATAAGCAGCCAATCGAACTATTACAGTTGCTGACCCTTAAAGCCCAGGAATCTTTTGAGGAAGCAAATCTACTTGTGCAAACACATTCTATGCCCTCTGCTAGTATTGCTCAAGTTCTCGCTGAATCCTTCCTAAAGGTGTATATCTCTTAAATATTGTTTATCAATGTTTTCAATTCATGCTTATTCATTTCATTTTGTTGTGTGTTTTGCTGTTACAATGCATGAGAATCTTGTTCATTCATGCAAAAGGTTGGAGGAGCATTTCAAGTCTGGTTTGAACAATATCTTTAAGTTGAATTTTCTATTTTACTTTAGGGTTTATTAGCAGCACATCGTGGGGGTTATATGGACTCTCAGAAGGAAGAAGGTCCTGCTCCATTGTTATGGAGGTTTTCAGACTTCTTGAAGTGGGCAGAGCTTTGCCCATCAGAACCAGAAATAGGCCACGCATTGATGCGGTTGGTGATCACTGGACAAGAAATACCACATGCTTGTGAGGTAATCAGAAATTAATATATCTTTTCTCTGCTAACCGTTTAAGAGGGATGGATATACCATTTTATCTGCCTATAACAGAAAAATGATTAAAGATTTAAATGTCACAATAAAAGGTTAGGGATTTAGTTGGCTTAAATAAAAAAAATATGAGACTTAAAAATCTAAAAAAAAATGAAAGATGACTTACATGGCAAAGTATAAAAGAACATTGACTAAAATGTTGATTTACTCCCTTTAGTCCAGAGAATAAAATTACGGATGAGAAACTAAGGGATGGTTTCAGTTTTCACTTTAAGCTACAGAGAAGTACAGTGATCCAGAGGATTGGTTAGAACAGAGTAAGACTGGAATAGTTTCAGCATTATTTTAATCCTTCATTTTGCATACAGTGGCTCTTGTGCTTTTTGATAGTGTCAACAAAGTTGATAGTCAAGTCAAATCTCCTGAAGATGGCATTTTTTGAATGCTGTGACAATTTTAATATTAGAATCCGAAATGGTCAAGTTCAGCTATAAAATATTTTGTCATTTGTGACCCTGATATCCTTTTGTTGAAAATAATGTTTTATACCAGATATCTTTTATTCAACATATATAGAATAACTCATCTTTCAAGTCATAATCTCGAGCCATTGTCTCTGTACATCTCTTACGCTCGTGGGGCTCTTCACAGTGAACCACTCACCTACTTCTTCTTTTTTGGTCATGGTAGAGTCTTGTGCACATGCATGTGCTAGTGATGTACTTGCACCACTGTATCCTGGTGCTCACTCCCTTTTGGAGCTTTTGCTCACTTTACATCTTAATAACATATTTTATACTGGCACTCCACATTTCACTACCAAAACATATGGGGAAATACTAAATGACTGCTTCTATATGGTCTCTTAAGATGCAAAGTCCACCAAGAACATAAGAATTACAATAAATAGCACATTATCCCGCACCTCTGCGGTCGCAGGTAAGTTAAAATGATATATTGAAACAGACATGCAATAAAGATATAGAAGTTCCATTTTGGACTTACAGCATATCGTTTTTCTTTCCATGGAACGGATGATTCAGGTTGAACTTCTGATCTTGTCCCACCACTTCTACAAATCATCAGCATGCCTTGATGGAGTTGATGTCCTTGTTGCACTTGCTGCAACAAGGGTAGAAGCATATGTATCTGAGGGTGATTTTTCATGCTTGGCTCGCTTGATAACAGGAGTCGGAAATTTTCATTCTCTTGATTTCATACTTGGTATTCTAATTGAGAATGGCCAATTGGATCTACTGCTTCAAAAGTTTTCAGCTGCTGAAGCTGCAAATACAGGCATAGGTGAGGCTCTCAGAGGATTTCGAATGGCTGTTCTGACATCACTCCATCAATTCAACCCCAATGACCTTGATGCATTTGCAGTGGTATGTGATTCATCAGATTTTTCAAACGTGTGCAAATGTTAATTTTCTCGGAGCCTATTTGGTTTTTATTTTAAGCTTGATTATTTTTCTAGTCCTTCAATTAAAGTTCCTCAAAGGTGACAGTTTCATTGCTTTTACTGGTCCTGAATCTGAGAAAACACAACTTTGAAATGAAGAGAGTAAATCAAGTTTAACTTCATCTTTTGCTCCAAAATATTAATTTATTTATTTTATGCAGCTCTATGATCACTTTGACATGAAACATGAAACGGCTGCTCTGCTGGAGGCACGTGCTGAGCGATCATTCCAGCAGTGGTTCTTCTGTTATGACAAAGATCAGACTGAAGATCTCCTGGATTCCATGTGCTACTATATTGAAGCTGCCAAAGTTTACTCGTCTATTGATGCTGGCAACAACACACGCAAAGCTTGTGCTCAGGCATCCCTCATGTCTCTTCAGATTCGAATGCCAGATATACAATGGGTCAATCTTTCTGAAACTAATGCACGCCGAGCACTAGTCGAGCAATCTCGTTTCCAGGAGGCCCTAGTTGTTGCTGAAGCCTACAACCTTAACCAACCCGGCGAGTGGGCTCTGGTTCTTTGGAACCAAATGCTCAAACCAGAGCTTATTGAACAGTTTGTTGCTCAATTTGTTGCTGTTCTTCCTCTCCAGCCCTCAATGCTTATTGAGCTTGCAAAATTTTATAGGGCGGAGGTTGCAGCTAGGGGGGATCAGTCCCACTTTTCGGTGTGGTTAACTGGGGGAGGTCTACCTGCTGAATGGGCAAAGTACCTGAATAGATCGTTTAGATGCTTGTTGAGAAGGACAAGGGACTTGAGGTTACGGCTACAGATGGCTACATTGGCCACTGGATTTACCGATGTAATTGATGCCTGCAACAAAGTTTTGGATAAGGTCCCTGAAAATGCTGGGCCACTTGTCTTGAGGAAAGGGCATGGTGGAGGATATCTCCCTCTGATGTGATAGTTTCAAGGAGAGATGAACTCGGATCGGATTTAATCCTCTTCAAATCATCTGTTGTTGCCCAAAAACACACCGAAAGAACTGTAACAATTTTGTACTCGGATTTAATTGCGTTCAAAGGTTTTTGCCCTTAAGGATACAAAGAACCTGCAGCAAATGTGGTTAGTTTTGAGTGAGATTTTGTGAATATATTGCAGTTTTGGTACTGTTGGTTTTCTTATGTTCCCCAAATTATTTCAATCCGGGGAGCAGTTTTACTTAGTATTGGAATTTTCTTGTGTCAGAAATGTACATCATTAGAAGCCTATAATGTAAATAATTATTTGAACAATTTTTATGAACTGGTATATTACCTGGAGCCATTTTGTGGTTAAAAGATTTCATTTCATGGTGCGGTGGAATACAAACTCGGAATTACTTAAGAGTTTGTTTCGTGAGTTTGTCTTTGGTTGATTGACTTTGTAAAGCATTCATTCTGATTAGACTCATTAGGAACATGTGAAGAAAAAAAAATGATCAAATGGAGAAGAGATTTCTAACTTCAATTGAAAATTGCTCAAGTTCCTAGTTAGGTTTATATCTTTGCTAATGAAAACTTAAACAAAGACTCTTATTAACTAACTCAATCCTGCCGTTTGTATAAGGAAAGACCCTATGAACTATGCAACGGGAAACAAAACACTGTCATTATTCCTTCTTTGTTTGATAGCTACTTTGATGCCTCTGGGCAAGGTGTCGCTTCGTGCTCTCAAGAACACCAAAAAATATTGAACCACCAATGCCTATCCACAGAACTCTTGGCTGGATTCCCTGTAATGAGAAACCAATATAAAAAAAACTGTTTATTAATCTCAAAATGAAAAAAATTGCAATGAGAAGGGATATAAGGATCAATAGAAAGGAGAAAAAGATGACACATTCATTAGTACCTTTAAAAGGGCAGAAGCACCTTCTTCTCTAACAATTGTCTGAACGCAGTCAAAGATACCTTTGTATTGGTTTGCTGATCCCTTTGGAAAAGAAAAAAAGAGAATCTCCACCACATCAACTAATTAGGAAAACTCAACACACGCATTCATGTAACTAACGGCATGTTTTTCTGGAAGAACAGAAACATAATACCTGAACGAAAGAGCAAAAGAACATCAAAATACCTGAACCATTAACCTAGTCTTTATCACATCAAGCGGTGTAGTTATGGCTCCCGTTAGAGCACCTACAAACAGATTAGCATAGTATCGGTGTCTAGATGGCATGATAGAATATATCCGCATTTAGTTACAGAGTACTGCTCCCAAAGTCATTAATTATTGAAATCCCCCGCGATACAGTCGACAAACTCCAACAGAAGAAATACAAAACAGATGATTAAGAAGTTAGCTTACCAGCAAAAGCACCAACAACAGCATTTTCAGGATCATTCAAATCCCTCTTTGCCTTTTGAAAAAAAAACATCCAAATAAAGTTTGTGTTCAGTACCAAGGTTGTTAAGAAGACACCACCAACAAAAATATCAGCATGCATGATCGTGTTAAGAAAAGAAATCTGAAAAGAAATTAAATGATCACGATTCATGTGGTTTTGCAGTGAATGGGCTCATATTAGAAGACTAAGACGAGGGAAATACTTACAGCCAGTTTATAACCAATTCGAAGCTGCTCATAGATGCAGAATTGTATTGCATCGAAGGGCAGATCTCTCAGTAAAAATGATCCATACCCCTATAAAGAATGTGGAAGCTAAAAGTTAAATTAAAGCACACAATTCAGGACTTGTCTGGTGGGGGTGGGGGGAAATAAGGAGTATGTGAATAAAATTACAAAGTGTATATGTAGTAATTTGGTGATTGCTTATCCACCAAATACAAAATGTAGTAGAACTCAGAAGATGAAGAATTGAAAAGGTTCGTTCCATGATGACAATGTATTGCAGAATGGTTATTAGGTCATCTTACCGCATATAGACCTTTAAACCCTTCCTTGGAAACAATTAAACGAACGGCATCAGGTGCAGAAGCAAATTGTCTTGTCTGCATCCGTTGCTTAACAACCTGTGCTGCAACGAAACCATAATTAAATTAAAAATACATACATCTGAAAGGTTTAAAACATAATGAATAGTAAAAGATCTCAATAAATTCATACCTCTGTAGGAACACGAATAAGAGAAGCAGCAAGACCTCCAATGGCACCTGCAGTCTACATGAAATTTGGCATACAATAACATAAATGGGAAACAAGAATTCCGTAATGATGTTCATGAATGTATAAGGAAGATGCATGCATGACATATATTTCAGGGAAAATATTCACATATTGACAAAAAAATGTAAAATACAATTAAATCTTTCACAAAGACTCCTTGTGAAAGTAACAGTAAAGTATCTGTACTCACCAGATGAGCAATAGCACTAAAGTTTTCTGGAAGAATCTTCAGCAACTTCTGCTTTGCTGGCTCATAAACACCAACAAAAACAGCAGACGCCCTGTAGAGAACAAGTATTAACCATGAACCAACTACATCCACAGACCCGTGACTGTTATTTAGATTTTAAAAACACAACTTCAGAGAATTAAGTGCATTTCTGTAAAACGTCAATAGAATCAAATATAATTTGATTTTATTTAAATTGACAGGTGAAGAAGAATTGTGCCTTGATTAACAAAACCCTAACTTTGAGGTGCTAATTTGCAAGAAAACCTAATTAAACCTACATCTTTATATATGCTAACTATATTTCAACCATTTGATAACATTATCTAGTATTTTGGGAGCCAAAGCATATCATATCAAACCGTTAAATATAAAACAAAAATTTCTGATCCAAATTCAATAACTAATTCTCACTAGAAAAACAAAGAGAAAATTTCACAAAGTTCAATCCAAACAATAAAAAGTTTATGGATGGAAAGCAGAAGAAAATGCTTATTACTCAAGACTACAAAAAAATCAGCCAAATTAAATAGCGCAAAACTTGAAATATAACCTGCTAATATTTTGATAAGGACTTACGGCAACACTCCAGCAAGATTTCCAGCCAATCCAGAATAGAGTCCTTTAAGATTTATTTGTCTTCCTCCATGAGCTGCCTACATATATTGCAAGTTAACTTATCAAATAAATTTTGACTAAATGTTTCCATTCCGAGGTTTGAATGCCTGTGCAAGCCTTTCAGTTAAATTCCACCCCTTTCTTTTCAAGTTGAGTCAAATCAAAACACATGCAAACATGTGCTGCGAGTTTACCAAAGTCCACACTACGGGTTTAGTATTTCAAATTACTAAAATTGGTAGAAACAGAACTTGAATTGACAACTGCAATATTATTATTGAAAGAAAAAAAAATCCTCTGGCAAAGAAAAAATAACAAAGGAAAAAAAAAAAAAGGAAAATATTTCCAAGAGTTCACCTGCCTGCAATCGTGTCTTTATGGTATCAATTGGGTATAGAGCTGTCTCTACAACAACACCAGCTGTGCCTCCTGCTATAAAACCGTCTGCAGAAATTTGTGATATTGAAACCATTACACTAGTGACAAAAGTGAAAGAAAAAGTAAGTGTAAAATACTCCTTAAAATTTGTCTTATTGACCTTAAAATGAGCCTAACCAAAGGACTGCAGGAGTTTCTTTGCAAACAGTACAGTAAAGGATTATTAATTGTCTGTGAAGAATCTTGCTTGGGTACGAAAAGTAACAAAGATTAGCATTTCGATAATGTATTATGACAAGTTAGCATCCAGTTCCAAGCTTACCAAGCAAAGTACGGAAGAAATCAAATGGCTTCTCTTCTCTGGTACTAACTGAGGCAAAGAAGTGGTTGCGATTGACATGAAGGTGCTGCGGAGTCCTATTAGATGTATCTGCAAAACCAGATTGCCTGCTCAAACGTGAACCCAAGGAGTGCAACAGGATAATCAATAATTGCCACATTGAAGCTTGAGAACAGCGGGTTTTCAGAAAATATACAGGAATCCTCATTCCCAATCTCAAGTAAATAAAATGAATTGGACTCTATCATGTGCTCTAGATCAAATGAGTTGTGGAAAGTTCAGGAGTAATCAACACCTATAGTGACTGGTCATGTTCACTCATATTATGGAAACAAACAAAGAGAAAACCATTCACGAGTTCCTCACCAGAATTTTATTTAGACTACCGAGTTCTGTGCCCGTGCCTAGATTGCACACTTCTTGCTGCAGACTGAAACATGCTACCCTCAAGCAAACAGTTACTTATTTGTAGTGAATCCCTATTTTTCAAAAAAGAATTTATTTCCTGAGGTAACCAGTTCATCTTAATAAAACTTGTCTTTATTGGAATTCAAGATTCAAGTTAAGAAATGCTCATCACCCAAAACCCCCAAACACACAAGTTGACTAAAAGGCATCCCATTTGTAGATAGACCCAAAACATTGCCAGTTAATAATTTCCCATTCTCAATTAAATTATGCTGTATGTAATTCCAATCCGAGATAGAATTGACATGTCTCTTGAAATTCTACAGATGACCAGTTTTAACAAAACCCTTGCACAATAAACAAAGTTACCCGCTTTTCTGTCCGGTGACCTCTACAAATCATATGCAAATTTATGCCCACTCCTTGAATTATATACATATTTCACTGGACTAAACTATAGTATAGTTCACACTATCTTTCAAGAACAAAATCTAATACTGAATTATAGAGAAAGAGAAAGAGAAAGGCAAGGAAAGAAACCAGATATTCCAAATCCCAGTTAAACAAAACAATTCAAAATCAGATCTTCCAAAATGTTTCTTAGAACATCATAATTTGCCGGACGACATATTTCCAGCCCGTTGCCGTAACTTCAGCAAGTCCTACACCAAAAGCACTTACATACTTACATTTTCACCACAAAATGCTATTCCCAATAATCACCTGAAGTAGTAGTGGGAGAGCTCTTGGCATTCATGGCTAACATCAGAGGCCCCATTTATGTTTTTGCAAAAGAAGAGTAGCAATTGAAGATAACTGAACTGGTGACACGTATAAAGAGCAAAAGGAGCCTCTGGTGCAGTGGCTGGATGGAAAATTTACTCCCGATTCTGGACATACCATAGACCCTCTTATACTCATTTAAGATATGCTAATTTTAACCCTTTTTCTGTTTTTGTTTGTTCAATATAGGGTTTTTTAAAATAAAAAATAATAATAATTAGATTCATTTAAAATTGAATGTTTAATACACTGTGATGGACCATGGATGAGGCAAAACTGCCTCAAATTAAGACAGTTCAAATGTAACTCTAAATTAATTAATTTGACGAATCTGAATTAATTTTTTTAATAGTTAAAGTAATGGACTCAATTGAAAAATATAGGTTTGAAGAAGATGGAGCGAACAATTTTGCACTTGTTAAATCCAAAAAATCAAAGCCTTCTATTATTATTCACTCTTACACAACTTCCATATTAAGCAATCTTCGATGAATGGGTTATAATTTTTTGACTTCATGGAAATTAGTTAGTTAAGTACGGACGGATAAAATTGATTTCATTTCTTTATTATTTTCTACAAGAACCAGATAAATCATTATGTTCTTGTTATTTTCCTTACAAACAATGATTCTTGTATTTTTGGATCTCTCGTAGAGATCCAAAATACGTCAAATTTACAAAATGAATTGTATTATATTTAAAATTACTCCAATGTTCATTTTGTTCTTCAAATTATTAATATACCTGTATTTCTTTATTGTATTTACCTCCACCTCGGTGGAGAGTTATATCGGTATCGATTGGGGACGGATGGCTACCCAAAGAATGATACCATCCATGGTGGTTGACCTAATCTTACAAAATGGGATTCAAGAAGTGAAACTTTTTACAGCAAGTCGGAATGTTTTAGAAGCATTTGCAGGTACAAATATTGGAGTTACCGTAACAATTCCTAATGATGATCTGAAGAATATTTCAAGTATTGAGGAAGCCAAAATCTTTTTAAACGACAGAGTCACCCCTGCTCTTCAAGATGGTGTCAAAATAAGGTATGTTAAGAAAAAAAAAGGGTGTTTCTTTTTTCTTAATTTGTCAAAATATTGATTTTGTATGGTAATTTTGCAGATATATCACCATAGGGTCTGAACCATTTTCATCAACATACTTTAACAAAACATATTACCACGCACTTGATGTGTTGAAATATTTGCAAATTGCACTAAAAGAAGATGAATTTGCAAGTATGGAAATCAAAGCGACCATGAGTCATTTCACAGACATTTTTATCCAGACAAAGAAACCATCCAAAGGTGAATTTCGACCGCAAATAAAAGAATATGTCACTCGTACATGTCAACTTCTCCAAAACGACAATGCTCCGGTATGGTTAGACATTTTCCCCATATATAACGCAAAACAATTGTTTGATGATGACTTAGAATTTGCTTTCTTTGACAATAATTCTACGTCGGTTTTCATGGATGGTAAACTTCAATATAATAATATATTTGAGGTAATGTATGATACATTCATTTGTGCATTAAGGAAAGTTGGAATATCAAATATAACCATCTTTGTTGGCCAAGTTGGTTGGCCAACGGATGGCATAGGAGGTGCCGATGTAACAAATGCACGTAGGTTTTACAAAGGCTTCATCAAACATATTGTTGAAGGAAAAGGGACTCCTTTACATCCTTCTCCAATTAATGCTTACATTTACAATCTAGCCGATGAGAGCAAATTGAGCACAGTACGAGGTAACTTTATTCGTCATTGGGGTGTCTACAAATTCGACGGAAATCCTAAATATAACATCGATCTGTCTGGTCAAGATCGTGATGAGGCGAAATTAGTGACGGGAAAAGGGGTTACGCACATGCCTAAAAGATGGTGTGTATTCAATAATGAAACAACTGACATGAGTAAAATAAGGTCTCAATATGATATTGCATGTAATGCATCGGATTGTACAACCATGGCACCGGGAGGATCATGCGGTCATTTGGAATTTCCTCATAATATTTCTTATGCGTTTAATGTGTATTTTCAGTCAAAAAGTCAAAAGGTTAGTGACGAGGCTTGCAATTTTGATGGGCTTGGTTCGATTGTGCCGGAAGATCCATCGAGAGATGGTTGCTCATTCCCTGTGGAGATATTATCTTCTGAAATTGCTAGTAAAAATGGGCCAAGAATTTTATCCAGTAATGCCATGAGGCATAATAATAATAATAATAATAATAATAATAATAATAATA
>JAWZTD010000097.1:6439576-6453202 GCA_035221335.1 Echites panduratus
TTGTAAATTGTGGAACACATTCCAAGCTGTAAGGGAAAAGACACCTGAAACTAATTGAAAACTTTTTATGGTTTATACACTATGCATAATAAAGAAGAATCAAAGCTATAGCGAAAGAACGTCAACAAAATTTCCCTTTTCTGAAATAGGAATCAGGTACATAATAATGCATTTTAAGAAGGAATACAAATTGAATCCAAGATCTGTTTTTGTAATAAATTCTATTACAGGATCTATCAATGGCAACGGGGGCGGGTTAGGCGGGTTTGGGAACTCACCAAAGTCAGACGAGGTGGGCGGGGCGGGATGGGTCAGTGGGCTTTTTTTATATATATAGGTGTAATTTTTTTTCTCTAAATATAAATTGTAATAATGATATAAACTAAAAATTGTAACACTATAAAATGTAATTTCATTTTACAAAGATATTGATTATCACAAATTTATAGTACAATAAAAATTACATTTAGTTATTATCAATCTGTGATGTAGATGATTCTCAGTAAAAGTCTCAATCTTCATGCAAATTTAGTTGAGTCATGTCTTGTATTCGTTTTTCTGCCTTGATCCAATCGGAAGCACACATCATAGCTTCTAAAGTGTCGGGTGTCATTAGACTCCATGATTCATCTAGTCTTCTCCCACTTTCACTAAAGGCATTGTCAGACGCCACGATTGAAACAAGTGTCGTTAGAACATCTCGTGCCATTCTAGACAAAGTTGGATATGTCATTTCATTGTGTTTCCATCATCCCAAGATGTCGAATTCCGGTTCTTCATTACTCACTTGCATTTGATCAGTTATATTGTAAATAACCAACTTTTTCAATCCACCTAATGAAGATGAAGCCATCGACGAACATCCAATTCTTGATTTCTTATTGCTGATTATGTTGAGGATAGTGGAAGTAGCGTCAAAGACTTGGGATGGTTTGCATTCCTGTGGGGCCAGCATTGACGTGATAGGTGTAGTAAATCATTCATGATATGATGCGAAGAGAATCTCCAAATTCGCTCTTGCATAACTCTTCAGTTGTTCTACCTTCGTCATCCATGTAAGTCCTTCAAAGCTTTTTGAATATAACCCGTGCAAGTAGTCAATGCTTGTCTCGAAACCTAAAACCTTAAAATGATTATCCATGCAAATAGCAATGCAATACAATAGTGGAATATCGAAAAAATATTTGAAATATTTATGTTCTATAGTTAAAACCATTTGACTATGTTCACTATATTCATTAAAATCATTAAATGAATGAAACACTTGAATTAAAGTGAGGATCATGTGATGTGTAGTGGGATAATATTGTCTTGAAAGTATATAAGTTGATTATTTAAAAGTTTTCAAAAATGATGAAATTATAGCATCGATATAAAAAATGGAACTAGTTATTTGGAGTTGAAATCCAGTACTATTACTAAATAAGTTGATATTTATAAGGCAGCACACTATCTATCATGTCATGTGTTGAGTTCCATCTAGTGTTTATGTCAACTTTAAATTTCTTATAACTCAAAATTAATATCATGTAATGATTTTAGATGAGAAACAAGATCTATTTTCATAATTTTATAACAGTTCATAATATCACTTTTTATCGTCGACCTAAATATTCTATTAAATTCTAGTTGTAAGGATTGTGTTACAACCTAATTAAAACTTTCAATTTCCACTATTCCAAAAGGTAAATTTTCTATTACGGCCCATCTAGCAAGTTTTTGTCTAGCAATTATTTGATCAAATCTAAAAGAACTTGTTACTTTACCGGCCGTTACAACTATTTGTTACTGTTTTTGTAAATTTTCATTGCATTTTTTCAAGAGGTGATTTTGAGAATCAACCAACCGACAAATCCGTAGCCCAGGTGAGTCACAGCATCGGGATGCTCATTTTTTATATGTCTATTTAATGTACTTGTTCCACTCTCACTTTTATGCACATATATCTTGCCACAAATGATGCAATTAGTTTTTTCATCCTTTTGTTTAATTATTTTTTAAACAATAGATTTTTTTTCTTTACCCATAGTTGTGCAGCTTGTGCTACAAGAAGAACTACTCGATTGTCATAAATGGATAGTGAGTGTCGACATGCTATCAATGTCATCAAGATTAACATCAGCACCTAAGGCCGATACTTTTTCGGGTTCCGAAAATTTTTTAAATTAATCATATTCAAATCTATCTATTTTTTAACTAGATGATTTTCAATAAGTGACGAATAAAATGAAGAGACGAAAATTTAATAATAAATAAGGGAAAAATAACAATTTAAATACAACAAATAATAAGATAGATACAAAGAAACCAACTTAAAAATCGGACGATTTGACCGGAAATTGTGAAAGCTTGATAACCAAATTTCTTCACAAACTCCTTTCAAATCAAGAATCTTCTTACAAAAAAAAAATTTCTCAAACCAATATGGCCTTTCAATTAGACAAAAGAATGAGAAAGATTGAAGAAGAGAGAGTTTAGATGATTTTTGTGGAAAAAATGAAGTTTGGGGGAGGAGATTTTATAGAAGAAAAAAAGTTTAGACTTGTTGGTGAAGAAAAAAAAATTTTTTTTTTAAATGAAGAAAACGGTTACATGACCGTTGTGAGAAATGGTCACATAACCGTTGGAGTTGGTGGGGCGGGCGGGCGGGCAGGCTAGGTCACGGAGCGGAGCGGGGCCGACCGAATGGCGGGCTGGAGCAGTGGCAGGGTGGGCGGGCCAGTCCTTGTCGGTCCCAACCGAAGGAAAATTGAACCTTAAGGGTTTTAGACGGTTACGTTGGGCGAGTCAAGTCTTGATACTATTCATACAGTTCACCTACGGGACGGGTGGGTTGGCGGGCCAACCCGGCCCACCTACCATCGCTCACAGGATCACTCACTGTTAGCACGCCACCCATAGAATACAGTAGTACCATGTGAAATCAATTGTTCCCTCCATCCTTACACAAGGCAATCTGCAGGATGGTACATCAGTATTCTCTCATAAATTACAGTTATGAACAAGGTCTCCAACATGGAGGACTTGATGCTCTAGGGAAAGATCATTGATGGTGGGGCTCCATATCTTGGACTTGTTCATTGCCTCTGAATATATATAAACCAAACTAATTCCCGGAACCTGGGATTGACAAGATAACTATTTCAAAAACCTGATATTAAGAACCAAATAAAAAAGATTCATCCTAGAAGCATATTATAGTTTCATCCTACAAGCAATGATGGACGGATCACAGCATACTACAGGATAACTTTTATGTGAAGAAACTAATATTACTTCAGATAGCATAATTTCCACGTAATATGAGACTCCAAAGAGATTGTAATTTATCAAAGATTTCGGTAACAGCCACTGATTAGAATGAGAGCACATTTCTGTCTATCACATTATTCTTGGATAGTAAGTTCAGCATTTGGCACAAATATCTATCTTAACTTACATTTAGCAAAGTTAAAAAAGAATTAATTCAATCGAGTTTTTGTGACCACACTCCACACAAACTTTTTAAACAATTCCTCACTTTAAATTCTCAAACCGGGTTTCTCAGTTTCTTAGCAATTGAAAAACTGATTTCTATATCAGGAGTAAAATTGGGAGAAAATCATAACTAATGTGTACAGAATTTCAACTATAATAGACAACTAATACAAGCTCAGAAAATAATGCATAGACAAATATTATAAGTTGGATTTATGGTAACTTGTAAAAAATGCAAGTTACACTGAAGAGTAATAAATAATAGGAAAAAGATAGGCAAAACCTTCATCACTGGTAGAAATCTTCAAGCTTCACACTCTCAGCTAACATACAGTTTCCCAAATGGGTATAACTTCCTCAATCAGCTAGAGTCTAGGTATTGCTATACCTCATGATCCTTATGAAATTTCTCCTTTGGTGTAATCAGCTTGACTCCATACTTCATTCTTCATGTACCCTTGAATAACATTAAACTAAAATTCCTTCATCGTTCATTTTTCATTCTTCCTTTTGTATCCTTCATAGTTCATTCTTCTGGTATCCTTGAAAATGTAGTCAAGTCTATGGGCTTCTACACCAGTGTAGTCAGGTCTGTATGTTTTTTATGGTTTCTATCAGCATTTGCATTCTACAGTGCTGGACAGCATAATAAAAATGTGCTCATTGATACGGTAAGTGGACATGAAATTAAAATGAAAGTTCCAATTAGGAATAAATGTTATACAATGAAATCAAGGAACGAAAACTCCTTCAAAACTATCCTCACTTAAAATATTTGCATATTTGAGTTTAAACTATGCAAAACTAGTTGGCATCCACTTTACTCACCAGACATATGAAAAGTGCAGAAAATTTCTTGGATTCTCATTTTTGAGAGCTTGAAAATTTGCAGAGGCTTCTCCCAACTCTCCCTGCAAAAGAAAATTATATCATATTTACCTCTATGAGCGCATCCATTGATTGATATTGTGAAAAGATAATTCTTTTCTCTACTCACTAACTTCTTTTCCCTTCTATTAGAATGGGAAAGAATTTAAAGCTAATATTTTCAAAGATCATTCCAATCCGAAAATAGAAGTCTTTCCAACATTAAAACCACTTTAATTCGGTAAATGATTCAAGTTTGTGTGAACTAAAATACTTGGATCAGCTTAACAATGCTAGTATCACGGCATTCTATGGTCTATCATGATAACCAGATTAACTTCAAAATTCTTGAGCAGTTAAATGTCTATACCTTTACCAAAGGCATTTGTGCTATTAATATTCTTGCGTTTCTCTCCTCAATAAGTCTTTCACGACCAGCAATGTTCAAGGGCCTTATTTAGATTTCAAGACAACTGGGCTTTCAAAGTTTATGTGTATCTCCAATGCCAGACCCTGAGAAGAAAATAACAACACATTTTAGAGCCTGTACTTAAGCCTAATAATTAGAACATCAAATACACTGGATTAAATAACCTTAGCATATTTAGTGAATATACTGAATGCAATATGGAAGAGATGTGTTATTAACATTTCTTCAATTAACAATTCATTGGATGTGTTTTGTTGTCTTAACAACCACATCCATGCATACATCGTTAGCTTTTTATGAAGGATCCTACAAAAGCTAGGCATCAAGACCACAAATGAGTTCTGCTAAATTAATAAGGAAAGAAAACCCAACTTATCAAAAAATAACATCCATGGGAATTACTGGGCCATGTATTCTTCAACAATAAGTTCGTGCATCAAAAACAAAAATGAATCCAAAGACAATTGGGTTTCACCTTAACAGAAAAATTATTGCAGACGACTAGTTTCTTATATGGTCCAAAAAACCTCAAACTAAATTACGAGCTAGGCATTCATTCCTGGACTTGACAACTTGCAAAAGATTTGATTTGCAAAATTCAACATTACAGGGTCAGAGACCGCACCAGAACCTAAAAGTTCAGGAGGTGATTTGAGATTCCATCCTCTCCCAGTATTGTTGGGTGTGCTTTCCAGAAGCTGCTCTCAATTATATTACAGTGTTCAACAACTAATTTCTTTCGAAATTTCCCTACCACCTCTTCATTTTCATTCATCACCATCTCTTCCTCCTGCAAAGTAGGAAAGGAAAAAAAAAGAGGGTTGGGGGGGGGGGGGGGGGAATCAGTTGAAAGGAACAATTAATGGTTGAAACAGAAAATATAATTTGTGAAAGCTAAAAACATGAAAGAGTTAAACCAGCTTCAACATTAAAATTGCAACATAGATGAGAAAAATCTCATACAATAAAACATGCATACAAGTAGCATGAAATGAAGAAGTGAAATTCTGTGAATAGAGTGCTGAAAAGAACACGAAATCATGGATAATTTTCTTCCAAGCTAACCCTGGCAATGCACTAATTTTGTACTACTAATGTCTAAAATATGAAAGTGAAATATCTAATTGGCTTTAGAAGCACAGAAATACGAGGGCAGACATGGACATACAAGTATCTAGTTGAGAGGAGAACCTTGTCCCAGAAAACAGAGGATCCATGGCGGAACATGAGATTTAATGTGTTGTAATCAATTCCAAATTGTTGTCTGAGCAGCTCATTTTTCTCTTTAGCTTGAGTACCCTGCAGATACGGAAGCATTAGATTATGGATATCTATGAGGTCCAACAATTAACTTATCAAAACATAGAGGGTTGAAACGAAATGTCAATGCATGCTCAGGTTCTTTGAAGTGCATCAAGCAATAGTGATTTTCAAACGTCTCTGTGGAGGTACATGGAGGTAAGTTTATCCAGAGAGCCATTTAGTAGGTTTATGTCATCCTACAGCATCCAAGGTAACTTCTCCAAAAGCAATGAATTTATTTTCCCAGAAGCATGCAATAGTTCTCATGGCATTCTACAAGTCTCCAATCCCCATTACAACATCATATCAGAATACAGCTTATACTAACTTTGCATATGAAACCTCATTAGACATGTATAGTTACATGATTCATGTTCTGAAGTTTCTCTTTGACAATAGATACTATATTTTTAGAGGCATTCTGTCATTCTTTTCACTTTTATTATTCTCACCACACTAATTCTTGTAGATAGTTTGTTTTCCCTTTTTCACATTACATATCATTTTGAAGGTATTGAGAAGTAACCCAATCTTCTGGTTTGGTCAGTGACAAGGAATATGCATATGATAGAGGAAACCAGAAAGGAATAGAATAAAACTGAGAGAGGACAACAAATAAAATGCAAATGACCTATTGACCCTAAAGAAGGTCAGTCCTTATAACTGATAATTACTTGCATTTAGAAATACACAGTGATAATTTTTCCCCCAGAAGTCGGAGAAGAAATCAGGTACCTTCAAATGGTTCTGGGCTTCACTTTTGCTCATACCAGACTTTACAAGCATCCAAAAACAAGTATTATATTGATTGTTAATGTGACCTGCAAAAGCTCAGAGGGGATATGGATTCAATGATTTGAAACCTTTAGTAACTTGGCAGAGAGAAGATTAAATTCAGTGATTCTTGAGTAACTTTATTGTCTTTCAACATGGAAAGGCAGGGGAAAAGAAATAAGACTCACAATCAACTTGTCTCCATGCAAGATAATCATGAAGAATGTGGCATGATGGATAGCAAACAGCACGCCCATCAAAATGCGGTTGGTATTTTAATTCTTTATGTGGGAAGTCGGTCTTCCATTTCATTATGTACACAGCAGAGAAGAAAGATGTAACTGCAGAAACTATTTCACTGCAAAAATAGATTACAGGAGAAGATAATATGTAACAATTTTATATTGATCAAGTGAAAAAGGGCCCTTTCCACAAACGTCAAATTAACATATGGGAATGATGAAAAATTGAGAAACTTTAGTTACATTTACTACATGTTTATTTGGTTGGCAGAAGAAGAAACTTATCGAATTTATGCCCAGCACATTTGTGATTTTCAGGAGCATTTTTGAAACTACCAAGAATTACAATTAATATCCTTTAAAGATTTTCCATGACACAAAAACCTGAAAGAAAGTTATTTTCCTTGATTTAACTTCATTTTCCTTTCTCATTCTTAAGGTAGAACTTACCTTCCATTTTCAACAAGAGAGAAATTAAAGTTGCAATTACCTTGCAAAACAGAATGTCCAAATTGGCAATTAGGATAAGGTATTGAGAATGTGTATGTGTATTTAGACATGGAATAGGCAATTCGAAAAAAGTATTAAGAGTGTCCAAATTTGCTGTGTCTACTGGGAATCAGACAAATAAAATTATTTCAAATAATCTAATCAACCAATAAGACACTCAATGTGCAAATCACATTCTCATGTGCTGAAAAATTGGAGAGAGATCAGGATAAATCATCCACATACCCAATTTTGTGTTGAATTTACCAAGAATTTTCACAAGCAGGAAATATCATTACAGGAACTGAAAGTAAAATATGCAAGATATACCTTGCAAGCCTTCCATATAACCAGCTGTCCTTCTTTACAACAAAGCTGTAAGTTTGAAATGGACATCATAATAAAAATGTTCAGTTTCAGTTCTTCAGCAAAAGATAAAATTTCTACAGAAGTTAGTACCTGTATTCATCACTCACTCCATAAGAGAAGACAATGTCATTAAACTCCTCCATCACAGCAACTGCAGATGAATTCATAAGGTTCAAAGCAGGTTCATCATTTGGTTTTTCAAATTCATGAACCTCAGAAAATCTATCAAGAAGACAAACAAAGAAATATTAGAAACTTAAGGACTATTCTTCAAATTCATTGAAGGTGTAATACCTGAAGATTGAGAAAGTAGGATGTTTTTCAAATAATTTTGATCTACTAAACCAAGAAATACGGTTAGGGTCCATTTCAACAGTTCCAATGGAAAGTACAGTAGATATCACAATCTAGCTGATTACTTCAACATAAGATACTTCCACATCCTCAATTTGGAACAAAAGCCCGAACAGAAACAGATTTAATCAAATATATAAGATCATTGTTCTGGATGATTGAAAGGCATTAATCTTGAACCAGTGTTAGTTATCAGCACGGTAGTCAATTACGGCACACCATAATCGAATCAACCCTCCCCAATGACAATTAAAGTTTAAAGAGAAAAACTCTCTCCCTCTCTAAATATATATATATGCATGTATATATACAGCACGACAGCAGGCTTTCCAAGCAACAATACAGAAACAACTAGGCACTATAGAAGTTACCTGTGAAAATGACAACCATCGATACGAATAACGATCCAAGTAGATGGCATCAATTTATCCTCAAATTGGAAGGATTTGATGTATTCAGGATTAATTTTGTTAATGTCACCCCCAAATCGACCAAGCTCTTTAACCAGTACTGGATGACTATTCCAGAAGCTTCGGGCTGCCACATTTTCAGAATGGATAATTGTTATCTTGCTCCTCAATCTTGTTACTGGAGTCCCATCGTTTCTGTACTTTACAATATCTTCAGCCTAAAATAACACACTGATCAGTTAAGCAGGATTCCCTCTAAGAAAGGTCACAAGGTTCTATAAGAGTTGTAACTGGCCATGCTGATCATAAACTATTTTTGGGGGCAATGATTCAAAACTTAACTTACCATCCAAAGGACTCAATTTATTTTCTCTATTTTGTTCAATAATAATAGCACAATAGTTTCTCCGATCTTGAGAATTAAATATTGCCTTGAATACAAAAAATTCACTGATGACTGAAGAGACATTTAATCAATAGATAAAGGTTCCTCGCCTCATTTTTAAAACCAACAGAAGGGCTTCTTTTGACAAATATAGAAAAATCCTCGCATTGTATGGACTTCAAATTATTATTGAAATTTGTTCAATTTACAAATTGTGGAATAAACTAAGATTATAAGAGCGTGGCCTGATAAAAAGGTTATGGGGGAAAATTGAATTATCTGCAAATCAAAAACCAACACTAGGCCCTTCAAGCTCAGAACACAAAGGTGCTGAATGATGCACCTTGTCCATACGTCACATTACGCTTAAAACAATTAAGATAGAGTGAAACAATGGAAATCGATCCTATGAACACAGATGTGCAGAAGAATTTGGGATGAGGAGGAAAACACAGCGTGAAGAAGAGAAGGTTTAATTGGTATACAAGACATCAGTGGAAAATAACGGTAGAGAAGAAATAGCTGGAGCAGGGGCTACCTCTGTCTTAAGAGCACATGATCCCTGACGAAATATCACAGGAAGAGTTTTGTAGTTAATTCCAAATTGTTGAAAAAGTATCTCGTTTTTCTCCTGCTTTTGAGTTCCCTGTAGACAGATAAAACAGAGTAAGATCAGTTAAAAAACAATCACTCACACATAATTTATGGTGCATAAAGACCAGTAGGCTTTAGAGTTGCTTAAAGATAAGCCTTCACATCATAAATAGATAATATCTGCAATATTATACAGCTTGGCTCAGGTCCACCTGTCCCTGGGAAATTTTCTTTAAACCATCAATTCTTATAATCATTTCTTGCCTTCTTGAAAGTTAGTTTATTGTCCACCACAGAAAACTTGCTATGTCAATTGTTCACGTCCCACAAACCAAATTGTGAAAAATTTGAGCACATTTGTATCAAATCATAGAGATAAAGGAAATGGATAAAAAAAAAAAAGAAATAAGAAGGAATAAAGAGAAAGAGCAGACAAGTAAAAGACATCAGAAAACTTCAACTACTCCTGATGCATATGCTTTAAATTTGGCTAAATGTAATCAAATATATGTATGTACTCTGGTCAATACACTTTAGCTCAATGATGATGACTGACTTATGATGTGACCCCCCAGAGTACAGGGAAAGGGAAAAACAATGAGAACATTTTTGCTATATATTGTGACCATAATTTCCCTGAATTCCAGAAAGAAGTATTACCTCCATCTTCTTCAAGAATTTAGCAAAAGAACTGAACAAGTATCAGGAAGGAAAAAGATAAGCAAACTAAAGGAAGTATCAACCATAAACTGCAGTTCATTCAACAAGAAAAATGTTATCACCTCCAACATTCCCTTTGCTTCCTTTTCAGACTTTCCAGACTTGGTCAGCATCCAGAAACAAGTGTTATACTGGTTCTCTAAGTGATCTGCAAGAAAGTAAATAAACGGCAATTAATAAGATCTCTCCTAGCCCTTTAAAAACAAATTTTTAAGTGCAGAATCTGATCATATTTGCAAGTAGAAACCGGGATTTTTACAGATATGATAAACATAAGAACCTCTTTGGGTATTATTCTTCTTTGGGTATTATTCTTACAATGTCTTTGTCTCCATGAAATATATGTTTGAAGAACCTCCAATGATGGACAACAGATAACACGTGACATAAATGAAGGGGGAAATATCAACTCCTTCAGAGGAAAGAACTCATTCCATTTGGCAACGTAAACAGATGTGAAAAAAGATCCAATAAGGGAACCTATTTTGCTGCACAATCAATACACAAGTAAGCTACATTTCACAAATGAAAAAAACGAGGTTTAGAATAATGTCATCATTCTAATTAGTTTCTTTTCATAATAATGGTGACAGGAGTTGACCTATGAACAAGTTTGACATCTAATCAGTTCTGTAGTATTCATATCTGTCCGTGGAAAAAAGAGGACCGGTGGCATTAAATTACCCAAAAACGTAAAAAACGACATGTTAAGTGATTAAAACAGGAAGAAAATAAAAAGATATATACATATTACGTGATTAGGGAAGATATAAGATGATTAAAGGGTACAAAGATAAAATTAAAGAACCTGGCTCGCCGCTGGTAAAATTTGGTATTTTTCTTGAATATGAAACTGCAAAAGACAGAAAATTTTCGGTGAGAAAAGTAATAACTTCACAAAGACAAAGTAATTTGAATTGATAAAACAAGAGAACCTACCTATACTCCTGACCGAAACCATAAGCAAATACTAAGTCGGGAAACTCCTCCAACACCTTAGTGGCACACGCATTCATCAAATGTAGAGCTTTCTCGTCATTTGGTTTCTCAAACTCATGCACTTCCGAAAATCTTAATAAGACAAAGTAACATAAAGCATTATTCGCCGAACTCCGGGAAATTTTGGGTAGAAATAGAAACAAGGAAAGAAAGATTTTTTACCGGGAAAAATTGCGACCTTGTATTCGGACAAGGATCAGGTTAGGGAGCATGATTTGATCTTGAACTTCAAAAGACTTGACGTACTCATACTTGCTATTGGCCATGCTTGTTGTTCAGCTGTTGCTTGGCGGTGCAGGACAGGAGGCAGGAAATAAGCTTTTCTCGGGGGTTAAAGAGTCTAAGACAACGGTAAACTTAGTATATTAGGGAGGCAAACGAGGAGGAAGTAAATAAGGTTAGGGAATGGATGTTCACACCACTGATTTTGATGTTCACACAATCCATATTTAAGTTTAGGATTTTTTTTAGTAATAAAATTACTAAAATATCCTTTTGTTAAAAATTAAAAAAAAACTTAACAAAAATTTATAAACACACAACCAATTCCAATGTAAATAAATCTGAATACACAATCACTCCCTCTTCTAAACAGAAAGTATACAACATTCATTTATAAAATTTTTTTAATCCACGTTCAATCAAAACTTATGAGATAATGGAATTGAAAGTATAATGAAATATCACAATGTATCTCTATAGCTAAATGAAGATAAAATGATAAGTTTTACGGTATTTTACTCTATTTACGTTGTTTTTATTTATTTCCCGTCGCACACCAAGTCAGCAAACCAATACCGATTTGGTATGAAAGCAGTCGGCCACAAACTGCCGACTTGGATCCAAAATTTCTATAATTTGGAACTGAAAAAACATCACTGAGTCGGCAATAAATTGCCGAAATACACATACTCAGTCGGTCAAAGGATGCTGTAAGTTTTGAATTCAATCGGTAATAGGGTGTCGAAATAGTGTAACATTGTCGGTAGCAAATGATCGACCATATGGTGCCACCTTCAGCAGATTTGCCATCATGCTAGAGAGGTCATTATAAATTAGAATACAAGAAGTTATGATTCAGTCTCTTTGTTTTCTCTCGGTTGATTTTTTTTTTTAATGAATTACCTGATTTGCGTGTTCAGATGGAATCTTTTTCTTTGCTTCATTAACTAGAGAATCTGGCATTCCTGACTTTAATTAACTCCATTTTCGCAACATTGTAATGTTATCCCTTTTGTTTGCTGGCAAACAATAATGAAACTTATTTGTTCATTGTCACTCTACTTCCTATTTATAGTTTTTCATCCATGTAAAACTTTCAATTATACAACGTAAAAATTTTGCATTTGTAATATCATATGTCGTGTTAAGGAATGAGAAAGTAAATGAAATTGCAATGAGAAATACAGACAGGTTTTTATGTAATGAAAATGAAGAAATTTTCCCGACATAATACAATTAGTTAGAGATGATAATTAATAACCTCCTTAATACATGATTTCTTATTAAGGTTAACAAAATAAAAAAAAGGTAAAGAACCAGTTTTAAAGAGCCGCAAAGGGCTATGCAATAACAGATGTTTCGATTGTAGCTTTTTTTAGATAGGGAACTTCAGGATTGTAGCTTTTCTGAGATAGGGACCTTCAAACTTCCTAATAGTTTCCCAGAGTTCAGGCAATGCTTCTCTAATATTGTGAATGCTCTCAAGCACATAATCTACTCCATTTGTTCGATGAGAGGATCCAAGCTATGTTCCATTTGATAAAAAGTTCATGAGCAACATATTCTGGAGAAAATAATTTGGAATTACACAAAAAATGAGATTTATTGTAGTTTAACATTTTACTTCACTTACCCACAGTATGAAGGGGCCATATTTTTTGTAGTCTGAAGATTACAAATCGAGTCATCAAAGAAGAACTGTTTTACAGGAAAAATGTATATCGTCAGTGAAATCAGAACAATACAATGAAAGGCACTAGGAGTAACTAGAAATAGACAAAACTGATATGAAACAACAAGACAAATGATTTCTGAAGATGAGTACCAAACTAATTGAATGAAAGCATTGACACCAGTACTGGCAAGGTTTCAGTGGCCCCGATCAAGAAAGAGGAATACCAAGAAAAGAGGTTTAAGATTTTCTTGGAGTTTATATTAGCCATCTTGAAAGCATTCTCAAAGGCCTCTTCAAGTGGTTTGTAGACAATTGGA
>JAWZTD010000097.1:6464831-6480905 GCA_035221335.1 Echites panduratus
ATTTTATTATTTGATGGAAAATAGAAAGGACAACTTTTCTATTTTACAATTTAAGACTAAAAGGTTTAAGGATCTTTGTATGCAAGATTATCATGTGTCCTTATAAAGATCAAATTCTTTTAACTTTTTAATATTTAGTATATAAAATATATTAAAAAATATTAACTATATATTACGAATAAAATTTTTATTAATATAATATTAAGGACACATGTAAAAAGAAAAAAAAAAAGGACCTAAGCTAGAGTAAAACCCATAAAAATACCAAACATATCAAGAAGATTTAAAAAAACTTATATGATTACAAATATTTTGTTCTAACAACTAAGTTTAAAATTAAAGTTGGGAGTTTACTGTGATTTCCAGAGGACGAGGAAATGTCATACAGAAAAACGTAATAATGATGTCCCAAAACCCTGTCAATTTATTTTTTATGTTTCTAAAACCCTACCGCCAACTTCAATTTATTTCTAGAACCCTAACGCTAACTTTATTATAAACAACTGAATTCGGCTCAGCCAAAACTTTGTAATTCTGCTCTCAGATAGTTAGCTCCGCCAGAATTCATCTGAAAGATTCGATTTTCCGTTCCTCAAACATGAAATACTCATTACTTGAAGCTAAACTGAGTTGATTTTGATTTACTTCTTCTCTACTTTTGAATTCCCCGAGGAAGGAGGTTTCCTCCTCTTTGTTACATACAACTCCTCAAATTCAAACATTTGAAGACGAAAATGAGGAAAAAGGTAGATGAACGCATCAGAGCCCTCATTGAGAACGGCGTTAAAACTCGCCATCGGTCTATGTTCGTCATCATTGGCGACAAATCTCGTGACCAGGTTTGCTTTAATTTTTTTTCCTCTAGTTTTCGAATTTCATCGTTCTGTTTTGTTTCTGCACAAATTTTTTTTTTTGCTTTTTTTACTATAATGATTTCTTTTTTGAAAAAAACAGATTGTGAATTTGCACTATATGTTAACTAAATCAGTGGTGAAGACACGTCCATCGGTGCTGTGGTGTTACAAGGACAAGCTTGAACTTAGCAGGTACTCTTTCATATTTGTTCTTTACGTAATACTTCATTCTGACGCCTATTTTATTCAATTTTATTTTGCCTGTTCAAAGAATTTAAGATACTACATTTCATTAAGCTGTGTATAATCTGAAACTAATATTCAAATTTCAATGTATTGTTAGGAGTAATGAAAGAGCTTTTATCTATTAGTTTAATATCTTTTGACTAGGTGAACATGAGCATACGTGAGAGTGCAGATACACTTAAAGAGTAGTGAGCCATTCCATCATTATTCTTTTGACGTTGCAATTCAAGATTTTTGGTTGTTGTATCCTCTCCACAAATTTAACATACATGGGCCTGCTAATGGGGTCAAAGATAGAAAGACATCCATTGCTTTTATATTTTGCAATTGCAAATTTGTTCTCTTATTTAGGGCTGTCTATGTTGTGAGCTTTTTTCCCTTCCTATTAATTGAGTTAAATAATTGACTTTCAACTATACCACAGCCATAAGAAGAAACGTGCCAAGCAAGTTAAGAAGTTGATGCAGAGGGGACTGCTAGATCCTGAGAAAGTTGATCACTTTTCACTTTTTCTTGAAACTGGTGGGATAACATATTGTTTGTACAAAGATTCTGAAAGAGTTCTTGGAAATACATTTGGGATGTGTATATTACAGGTGAATTCTTCAATTCAAACATTACATAATTAATTTATTCCAAAATCCAAAATCCTCCTATATTTCTCATGTCTTTGGGATGAAAAACTGCTTCTAGGATTTTGAGGCTTTGACACCGAATCTTCTGGCAAGAACAATAGAAACAGTTGAAGGTGGTGGATTGATTGTTTTACTGCTTCGGTCTCTGTCCTCACTCACTAGCCTGTACACCATGGTTATGGTAGGATTCTGTGTTGCAAAGTTTTTTGCAGTTTTTCTAAAGTTTGTTTTCTATCTTCACTTCTTATTTTCTTCGCCCTTAACATCATTTGTTTTTCTGTTGTGTGATTAGGGTTTATGAAGAATATTTTGTTACTGTATTTATGTTATATGTGAGAACTAGCGAACTAAGAAACAACTTCCATTCTTGAGATCTAAAAATAAATCTTTCGTTGATGTATTTTTGTTATGTGAGAGAACAGGAACTAAGCAGCTCTGCTGATAGTAGGCTGTAAATAGGTTTCATGTTTAAAGGAAGGCAGGAACTGAGCTAGCAATTGTATTATCACTGCAATATGGTGAACTAAAAGTGTTTTACAAGTTATTTTCTGTTGATGACCTGGACTCAAAGATAGCTAGCGAAGGGGCGAAAAGTTAACAAGAGCAATTAGAAACTGTAAAGCGCACTATGTTAGAGAGTGAACAAATACATAAAGCTAATGATCCATAATTATCTTAACTCCTAAAAAAATAACATTTAGAGTGAGAGTTGCATTTCATCAATAATTGTTCATTCCTTACTGCAAATACAGAGAAATGCAGTTATTTGTTCAAACAAAAGTTAATGAAGAACTCTTGATTAGTTCTCCTGAAGTTCTTAGTTTTTATGCCATACCTCAAAACTCATCTGACAAAGAGAGAAGTAGCCAAGGGCATAAAGGGAATGATGATATTATTTTCTATTAATTATACCCTATGCATATATAAATATTGCTACTTATGTTCTATATTAGAAGTTACATTCCTCAAGTTTTATCTTTGACATGGTAAGGGCACCTTCCTAGTCTGTTTTAGACCTCAAAATTTTTTTCCTATTAAGTAGACCTTTTGCATACGTAGATATTGCTACTTGTGTTGTTCTATAGTAAAAAGAAGTCCATTCCTCAAGTGTTATAAGAACTCCAATTTCACTTCATGACTTCTGAAAAAAATTTCTCTCTCATCTCTGCTTGATATATGGTTCCATTTTCTTTAACAATGCTTGTTGACAGGAGTAAGTTTTGAATTACTTCTTTCCCTTGATTTGTCAGTATTAGTGCCTGGAAAATAGAATGTGAGGAAGAAGAATAAAATTAATTTCTATATTCAGTCGATATGAAATTCTTCTTCATGGATACTGGAATATCGGAAGATGATAATGCCTTTGTTAAACTAGGTTTATTGAACTTCTTGAGTCTTATCTGCTTTAATATGCTACTGTGATAATTTTAGATGAATGATGCCTGACAATGCCTTGTAGCTTGCTGCTGTGTTTTACATGACTGAGAGCATGTCATAGTTTGTTGCGTGAATCCTTGACAATGTGTTTAGCCTTGATATAGATTTTTTTGTTGTTAAAGTGTTCTAATTTCATTTGTCTGTTATAGTTTGTTGCCTAACTACTTATATATGGCTCACTTATCACAGGATGTCCATGATAGATTTCGTACGGAGTCTCATACTCAGGCAACTGGACGCTTTAATGAACGTTTCTTACTTTCTGTTGCGTCCTGCAAAGCATGTGTTGTTATGGATGATGAATTAAATATTTTACCCATCTCTTCACATATGAAGTCAATTACTCCTGTTGCAGTTCGAGAGGTAAGCTTCATGCTTTCATGAAATTTTGGGTGGTGTTTCAATTACGTGCTTTGGAGAGTTTTTATATATTGTCACTGCACCAACTGGAAGCCCGTGGCATCCTTAAAACGTGTTCAGTTACAAGCACAGTTTATTAATCGTTCTTATATATGCTTGCCCATGGAAATTTCTGTCAAGGTGTATGTGGCATAGTGGTTTCAGATATGTTGACTTTTACATGGGAGTAAAAGATAACTATTTGCAAGAAATTGAAACAATAATCAGTTTTATTGCAACACATTGTATGCAACTTATTTTTGTCTTTGATGCTAATAAAAGGACTCTGAAGGGCTATCTGAAGCAGAGCAGAACCTGAAGAATTTGAAAGAACAATTGAACGATGATTTTCCTGTTGGTCCTCTCATTAAGAAGTGCTGTACATTGGACCAGGTAGAGTTTGTCTATTTTACCTGTATCTCTAATTCTAATAGTTGATACTAACCTCCTCCTGGTTAACTTAGGGAAAAGCTGTTATTACATTTCTTGATGCTATTCTAGACAAGACACTTCGCAGCACAGTTGCTTTGCTTGCAGCTCGTGGTCGTGGGAAGTCAGCTGCTCTTGGTCTAGCAATTGCAGGAGCTATCGCTGCAGGGTAATGTGGCTTGTCTGGAGAAACCTGTTTTAAATTTCCCATCCCCCTGGGATTGTAGTTCACTCATGTGATTCTTCAAGCATCGAGACTAATGGTATCTTTCACTGTAGGTACTCAAATATCTTTGTAACTGCACCAAGCCCTGAGAACCTGAAAACTCTGTTTGAGTTTGTATGCAAGGGATTTGACATGCTTGAGTATAAGGTAAATATATTTCCACATTGTGTGTTAGCTACGGAGGATTGATTCACTGTCCTTAAGAGAGTTATCTGTTCATGGAATTTTTAAATAACAGATATATTTTGGTGAAATTACTTAAGAGAAATCTTTTATTTTGTACTCGTGAAACTGCTAAAGTTACTGCATTCAAGAGGGAGATATTTGTAGATTTGGTCACTAGATTCTCTACATGATCTATGTATTTGTAGTATTACTTTCAGTCCAAGCTAAGGGTAGATATTGTACATTGCAAAGGAGAATGATATGCTTTATGTTTGACACTGACCTTTTTTCCAGGAGCATTTGGATTATGACGTGGTAAAAAGCACAAGTCCAGAATTCAAGAAGACAACCATACGAATTAATATTTACAAGCAACATCGGCAGACAATCCAGGTAGTTATTTTTAAGACTCCTGGAACCTTATGTTCCTGTGAGTTGGATGTGCACTATTTTCCAATGGTTTTAGTTTGTGCATGTCTTTTTGTACCTTTGACCTGAAACAAGTAATGGCTTATTGTGGTGGTGAAGTTCATTCCTTAATCAGATTGAGATCTTCCAGCAACATTCTTCCAAAATCATCAGAGTCCTATTCCCTTCATTTCCTGAATGAGATTCCAAGCATTAGAGAGAATTTTTGTCCTTCTGATTTAGTTCTTAGCTCAGCTTATTGATCTTCCCCAACTGTATCTTCTCGCCAAAGTCATGCTTTTGTTTCCTTTCATCTTCTGAATGAGTTCCCTAGCATGATACAGATGTATACTCAGATGGCAGTTGATAGTTTTATTTAAAAGTTTGCTCAACTGATGCAGAGTTTCAGCGTCATGTAATTTACTGACAGTGATTTTTTTATATTCTAGAGCAGAGAAGTGCAGGTGCATTTCTGAAATACAGATGCAAAGACCTAAATTTCAGCTTCTGAAGGTTCTTAGCCTTATTGGCAGTGTCTAGAAATTCAGTGGTCTTATGTAATTTTGGACACTATTGCATCTCCTAGTGAGTTTAGCACGTGTATTCAGCAAGAATTTGGTGATGATCTCTAGACTAATAAGAACATGGTATAACTAGAAAAAGAGAAATAATTTATTCCCAAGAAGCACCATGGATGCATTTTATGTCTTGTTCCCTGTTATATTGTTATATTTAGTCAAACTTCTAATTTCATTCTGCTAGAAGGTTCTTGGGAATATTTTGATAGTATTCACTTTATAAATGAACTATTATGATGCTAAAGGTCCTAAGTTTAACATCTGCCCTATCCCTTCTTGATGTATCAAAAGATCATATTTTTTCTTACCTTTGACTTCTTCGTTTGTTATTTTTGATGGTGATTTGCTGTGTCCATGCAGTATATACAGCCACATGAACATGAGAAGCTCTCTCAGGTTGAGTTGCTGGTAATTGATGAAGCAGCTGCTATTCCACTGCCAGTTGTGAAGTCCTTGCTTGGTCCCTACCTTGTCTTCCTTTCATCTACTGTGAATGGGTACAAACCATTATATCCTGTTTACTTGATATAATTCTCTTTCGAGCATGGGGAAAAGACAAACAAATGAGGGGAATTAGACTTTCTAAGAAAACCATTTGGAAAAAAATGGGTTTACTAAGTTCCATGCTTTTTTTAGTTCTTGAAAACATTAACTTGAACCTGAACTCTCCTCCGCTATCTCTGCAGATTTTCTTGCTCTGCTGCAAATTGAGTTTGTTCTATTTTCCTATTTAAGAAGTTCTCAGAAAGAGAATGGTCAAATAAAAATCTTCTCAAACATTTTTAACTTACTTTTTTCTCTGAAACCAAACTCAACCAAAAGAAACTACCAATGTTGTCACCCTTATTGAGTTGTCTTAGAATTACTTTTTCCTACCATTAATCCGGAATTATTCATAAGCCTTTAAAGTCATCAACATGCACCTTATTTCATATTCTATCTTCTTTTCTAGCTATGAAGGCACCGGGCGGTCTCTATCACTGAAGCTGCTCCAGCAGCTGGAGGAGCAAAGTCAGAAATCAGCTAAAAGTGTGGAGGGTGCTCTTTCAGGTAACTAATTCTACTTTTTTTGTTGTCTGCTAGCTACTGTGGAGTTATTCCAGGGAGAGTTTAGCTTTCTTTTCTGACTAATTGAAATACATAGACAACTCAAAACCTGTGGCATGGTTCCATTGCTCTTTCTAATCAATTGTGACTTGATTAACAAAACCTGGGACTATTAGAGATGACTTTTTGTTGGTCTGGGTTTTTTGAGGATTGTAGATTATGAGGCTTTCTCAGCTTCCTAAACATAGTCTTGTGATGGATCTTCTTGTAACATGGTATTGTGATGGATCTTCTTGTCCTAAAATAAATCTGAACAATACAGTTGACATTTGTTTCTATGTTTCTTTACAAGCATTATTGATAAGCTCTTGTAATATGAATCTCTCTGACTTCACTTTTTAGACATGCAATTTGGTAATTTTCTTGAAAAGCAATTCCAAGAATTCATGAGATATACTCACACAATCTTTTTTTGGAAACGAATTGGTCAATTGGCAGATTGGCTGATAGTAGTTACTTTTCATTATTTTCCCTTGGTTTTTGCTATGGAGAGGGTGTTGGTGGTGGGCTGAATTTTCCTTGAACTCCATTTGTTCATAGCATTATGTGATTTATTCTTTGACGCTTTTGCATGTTGCAGCTTTTGATTTTATAAATCTATAATTTGATAACATTTGAATGGACCTGAACTGCAGGCAGGCTGTTCAAAAAGATTGAACTCAACGAGTCTATTAGATATGCTACTGGTGATCCAATGGAATCATGGCTTAATTCTTTGCTTTGTCTGGATGTCACAAATTCTGTCCCCATTATTAGCAGGTTGGGATTCTACTAAGTACAAAATTTGATGAATCTGTATCCTCTTTCTTTTTACTGAAGCCTTATCTCCTTGTCAAATTAGGTTACCTCCGCCAAGTGAGTGTGATCTCTATTATGTTAATCGTGATACACTTTTCTCCTATCACAAAGACAGTGAATTATTTTTGCAGGTAATGAAATTTGAAAATGTTGATGTATTAGTGAATAATATTTCCTTCTCATCTAATGCATTTGTATTATGACTACTTTTGCAGCGAATGATGGCCTTATATGTTGCTTCTCACTATAAAAATTCTCCTAATGATTTACAACTGATGGCTGATGCTCCAGCCCACCACTTGTTTGTGCTTCTTGGTATATCAGCTACCTGTTTTAGGTTTATTTTGTTATTCGTTTGTAGTTGTTCTGCTGCTGATTTAAGTCTATTCTAGGTCCGGTTGACGAGACAAAGAATCACCTTCCTGATATTCTCTGTGTTGTCCAGGTTTGCGATACAACTTTTGGGCCAGCCTTAATAATGTGTTCTTTGCTTGCTTTATTTTGCACCATCATATGCGTCTGAGGGGTATACCTAGTGTGCACCTGAAAGATAGTAATTGGGTGTCACCCATTCTCTTTCAGACTATGGAGAGATTTTTTATTCCTTCTCTTTGTTTTGGTTTTTCTTCAGAGTTGTGTCTTCTTAGAATGACAATTTTGTTGCAGTCGACCAGAGAAATGCTCTTTAGATTTTCGATTCTGGATGGAAGTTAGCATGTGTAGTCATTCTTAATGACGACAATTTTCTCATGAGTAGCTTAGCATTCCCTTTTCAGAGAAGATTCTGTTTCCAGGTAGCACAGGCTTCTAGGAAATAGTTGGCTTAATTCTGGTTAGCAGTGTTCATTGTTCAAAAGTAGGTGAGGGAGAGAATCTTTTATGAGGCCTTTTCTGGTTATCAGAATTTAATTGATTTAGATGGTTAGAGGAAAGTTGTGATTGGGGTGCTGCTCCCAGTTTGACATGATTATTGGTACAGTCCGGTATATGTTTTTAGACTACATGGATATGGATATCTCCTCCCTACGGCCTGTTCAAAGCTGTCCTTTCCACCTGGGTAATGTGTTTGCTGGTACTTTTACATTTGCTGCAGAATTTTGTGAACATATAGTTTGAGTGAAACTGGAGACAGATTTGATAGGGATTCTATGAATTAATTATGCAAATTTTTTCGAGGATTGGATATGTGGCATCACTAATAAGGATATCTGTATTAGGTTAGTTTTTGCTAGTGGCTTGAATAGGCTTGTATAGTTGTATTTTTGAATTTTTTATTACTTCACATTCAGGTCTGTCTTGAAGGACAAATTTCCCATAAATCTGCCATTAGAAGTTTAAGTGATGGATACCAGCCATTTGGGGACCAAATACCATGGAAATTTTGTCAACAGTTTCAAGACACAGTTTTTCCAAGTCTTTCAGGTGCTCGAATTGTGCGGATCGCCACCCACCCAAGTGCAATGAAGGTAACCTTGTACCTACTGAACTTCTAAAATACCTGCTACCTCTTTTTCTTAATTCATGTTGCTCTTGCAGCTTGGATATGGTTCTGCTGCTGTGGAGCTGTTGATGAGGTACTTGAATGTTTTCTGTCAATTTTGTCTCTGCACCCGGTTGGCGACTTTAAACCTTTATAAAATTTTCAAGTTACTTGAGGAAAGGCTTTGGTAATAATTTGGTGGTTCTCCTTTAGAGATTGTACGAGTAATGTAAGTTCTTAAGACCGAGACTAAACCTTAAAAGAATTGGCCTTAAAATATCACAGTAATGCTGTCTCCCAAATCCAAGGTTAGTATAGATTGGTTTTGAAGCAAGGGCGTCACACGTAGATGTGTCTTCTGTTGGCTGCATCCTTTAATCGGTTGGTTAGACATTTAAATCTTCCATTCTCAGCCATCTGAAATCTGCTAAATAAATCAAAAAATTGTTACTCTGTACTCCTGATACAATGATATCAAGAATGCATACATTTTCTATTATCATGTTCACTGTCGACTGTTGTCCAAATTAACAGTGATGGAAGCTAATGCTAGTATTACAACTTCAATTCCAAATCTGATACTTTAGACCATGAATCATTAGACCTGAACATCTATGCTCTTGTTTACTTCATTTTGCTTTTACTGACAATTTAGATATGTAATTTTTATCTTTGTAAAACTGGGTGTACGGATAAGAACACATTGGAGTGCATCCAGTCTTAAATGTGATTTTCACTCTTAATTTCTGCTGTTGCTTTTACAAAAAAGATTCTCTTTAACGTTCATGTGTGTGTCATATATATGTGTAGATACTTTGAAGGGCAATTGACTCCAATCTCTGAATTTGATTCTGAAGATGCTCTGGAAACTCCACAAGTGAGAGTCATGGAGGCTGCAGAGAAGGTTCAGTTGTCTCCATTTTCTTCTTCTTTTTCTTTCCCTTCCCTTTTTTACTTGCTTCATTATAAGGAACATGAATGTTCGTAGTTTGTGTGCTACCTTTCATCTCTCTCTAAGCTAATAGGGAATTTTTTTCAGGAACAGAATGTTTTTATTTTTGCGCCTTAGTTTTGCTCCTTTCTGATAGCCAGATTCTTGGTACTGGCTTTGCAGGTGTCTTTGCTGGAAGAAAATATTAAACCTAGAACAGACCTTCCACCCCTACTGGTACATCTTCGTGAGAGGAGGCCAGAGAAGCTGCATTATATTGGTGTCTCTTTTGGGCTTACCCTTGATCTTTTCAGATTTTGGAGGAAACATAAATTTGCTCCATTTTACATTGGCCATATACCAGTTGGGTGCCATTGATTCTATGATAAATTTAATTTCAAATATCTGCTTATTTGTTTCCTTTTCTGTATGCTTTCTAGAGGATAAGTTGCTGAAGTAAAATAAATCTTTCTTGAATCAGAGTAACGTGACTGGTGAGCACACATGTATGGTACTGAAACCATTAAATACTGACGATATTGAAAGTAGCAAATCTGATGAGCTGGGTTTCTTCCGCCCATTTTATGAAGGTCAGTCTTGTTATATCCTCTCTTGGAATTTCTACCTAACCTTCGTCTAGGAGTTCATAACTTTATTAGCCTTGATTTGATCAGATTACCGGAGGAGATTTACTGAGTTATTAGGTTTTAGCTTCCATTCAATGGAATACAAACTTGCTATGAGGTATGACAGGAAACCTATGACTTCTTCAGTTAGGAATTGGTTCAAACCATGCTTATGCATGCCATATGATTGCAGTGTCTTGGATCCTAAAGTTAACTTTGACGTACAAGACCCCACTTTGTCCTCTTCAGATGGATTTTTAAATTCATGTAATGAAATTTTGTCTCCCCATGATATGAAGCGACTGGAAGCTTATACCAACAATCTTGCTGATTTTCACATGGTAAGGTCCTGAGGTGATTGTTGACTGTTGACATAAATATTTGATTGGAAGCATCAGAAATCATTGTTCTAGCAGGGCTTATGGGTTTTTCCTTTAGATACCTCCTCAAGTTTGTCAAGTACCATTAATATGTGGCTACTCTTTCAATCTTGAAGTAAAACAAGCTTCAAGGGATTTCAAGGGCTCAAAGTTATTCGCATGAATGAAGTTTGAATACGTTTTAAACATTTTTGTATATGAGTGGTAAAGTATCTTGTCCTTACATTGGGTCAATTTATGGTGCATTTCTATTTTTTCAGAGAAGTATAAGGGTGATTCAAAAGATGCATTTGTACATGTTTTGACATCCAAGAGTAGCAACGATAGCTAGTCATTTTACTTTTGTGTATCTTGACACTTGGTGCTTGAGCAAACTCTTGAATCTTGTTTAGTTTCAAAAGAAAACCTGGAGCTGACATAACGGAATCATGAATCTCTTATTCTCAACCCTGACTTCTTTTATTTATTTTTGGGCCACTGCACAGAATATAGTCAAGCAACATCGGTTTTGTTGCAAATATAACTTAGGATGCATGAATTTTTCGGGATTCCTTGGTTGACCTGCAGAGCAAAAAGTTGGGGTGTTGGTTTTTCACATTCATTAAGCTGAAATTTTCATTCTCTCTGTGACAATCCTGAAACCTCATTGTCCGCAGATTCTGGATATAGTTCCGAAACTTGCACGTCTATATTTCTTGGAGAAGCTTCCTGTTGCACTATCCTATGCCCAAACTTCTGTTTTGCTTTCTATGGGCTTGCAGAGAAAGGATATATCCAATATTGAGGTTTGCTCTTTTTTTTATCTTTTCTCAATCATATATGTGTGTGTGTATATATAATATATATATTTATATGCATCATAAGTTGCTGCAAAGTATTTAGACAAAGAAAAAGAGAAATTACATTTTCTGTTATTTCATGATATTGGCAGAAAAGAAAACGATATCTCATTGGTGATTTGACAAACAATCCATACTTGGTTATTATATTAGGCTTTCATTACATCAGAATTAGTAGTCTCCATTATTTCATTCTTATAATCTTTATTGATCATCAGTTATTTAGAACCCACTTTAATATTATTTGATTCAGTGCAACACTAGTGCTTCATACCAGGACTTATAGAAATGTAATGCATGTAAATTGAAATATCTTATCTTGAACTCGTTTTGGTAACTTTGATTCTGTCGCTCTACTTCAGTCCCTTAGTGGATCCCTAAGTATTAGGAGTTCCAATTTGTAGAGAATTGTTTGGTATTGTGCAATAGTAAATGACAGCTGGGCAGGACCAGATAACATCCCAGTAGTTGAGAGCATAATGGAGTATAGAACAAGAGGTGGATATTTTACTCTTATTAGCATATAAAAGACAAGCACTACTCATGTTCTCACTGAGGAAAAGCTTTAGTAGAATTTAGAGGAAGTGCTAATAAAGAGACTCGGTTGTTAGAGAGTAATTTCCCAGTTGAATAATATTAAGAGGCGAACTCCATGGACATACCAGGACCTTAGGTCCTTGGAAACAAAAGTTCGCATATGAGAATGTGGTGGTAGGCTTATCTTGGACTTGAGAACAAAGAGATCTGCCTTTTAAGTGTACTATCTCCTTTCCTTCTGCTGTGAAGTTGGATACCTAATGTACTATCCCCTTTCCTTTGCAGTTGAATACCTGACTGCTCTTCACTTGGTGTTTTCCAGGCAGAAATGAAGTTGGAAAGGCAGCAGATATTGTCCTTATTTATCAAAACTATGAAAAAGTTGTATAGATATCTGTACAGTGTCACTTCCAAGGAGATTGATTCAACCATACCACGACTCAAAGAAGTAAGTTGAGAAGTATAAGATAACTATATACTTGTTTTTAATTTTCTTTGTCGCTTACTCTTCCAAATTAATTCTTAACCCTTTCTAATGAAATTGACGAAAGCCTTACCTTTTACCTGAACTAGCCATTAGGAATGTTCACATGCGGAAAAATCCAATCAGTGTTAGTCTAACATTAATGATAATGCTACATCTTCCTTGTAAATCTTGATATTAGTGGTGTTCTAAATTGCTTGTGATTTTCTTTAAGATATTTATATTTGTTCCCTCCCTTCAGTTTATAACAATATTTACTGCTTATTTACCTCTCTTTCCCAACAAACAGAATAGGAAATACAAAAACGGGTAGTGGACCAAAAAAGGCAAGGTAAAATGAATTATTTTCATGTGCGATGTTGCCTTATGTCTCCCCAACAATGATAGTAGCCTGATTTTTGGAGACAATTTCATATCCTGGTTGCAATTAATAATTTGTTTATCTGACCCGCCCATCAGAGAAAAAGGGAACCTATAAACTCAAAGATAATAAGGGAAGCCAATCAAAAGGGAAAACTTGTGCTGTTGATTATTTTCTTTCTGATTGGTTGATGGCTCAAAACATCGTTCATTAAGTAAGAACGTGGAGTTATATTAGACTCGATTTCATTATATGCCTTCACATAATACAAAAAAAGAAAAATTTAGTCTTGAATATTAGCATACCAGCTTGTCTTTGGCAGACAATGCCTCTCATTTCATACAAAAGTTAAGTCTCTGTATGAGATCATATGGTGCTGCAATCCTGGGGGTAGGAGGATTTGGAATGTGGTATTACTTCTTTTGGAATCTAACGGAAATGGTTATTATTGCAGATCGTGTTGGAGCCTCATCGTATATCTTTGGACGATGATCTTAATGAAGGAGCAAAGCAAATCAAGGTATGTTGGTAGAATATTTTTTTTCTTTCCTCCTTTGCTTTTGGAGAAGACCTTTCTCTTACTTCGAAACATTCTTCAGGATGAAATGAATGCCACGATGGACAACACATTAGACCCTGAGCTGCTCCAGCAGTATGCCATTGTGGACAGAGATGCTGATTTCGAGAATGCTTTGCAAAATGGAGGTGGAAAACTAGTCCCTGGTGGTGTCATTAGCGTGAAATCAGACAAATCAAGCAAAGACAAGGTGGCGGGTAAGCATGACATGAAAACCAAGAGTGACAAAAGTGGTACGAAAAGAAATAAGAATGATCAAAGCTCAAAATCAAATAAAAAGTTTAGATCTTAAATGGATGGATTCTCAAAGTGGAAAGATTGGGAATTTGATCTTTTCGAGGGAATTTCTGCCGGAGGATTCCCTGTTTCCTTCTGCAGTGTATGTGCTCTTTATTGTTTATTGTATTGTTTCCTAAAGAATTCTATAACTAGCATCCAAGGTGATGCACAGTTTTGATATTTATATACTTATTTTTGTATATTTATTTCTCACACAAATGGAGACCCGATATATTTATAAACCTATTTGAACTATGCTGTACGTATTATATATATATATATATAATATAACAGAATGTCTGGGCAACAGGAAAAAGAATGATTTTGATCTTGTTAAATATCTATAAAATTCAAATCTTTTTGTTCGACTTCGAAGAAAATAATGAATTATTGAATGAAATATTCCATTATACAAAATAAGAATATATTTCATATCTCTAGAAAGAAAAAATATATACATATATAAATTATGAATGTTTATCATCGTCGCTCAGACTCAAGCTAATCAAATCAAGCTCCATCCCATCGCGGCGGTTGTGTTGGGCGGCCAGCCAGGTCTCCACCCTAAAAATCTTAGCACAATAATAATCAATTTCCGACTGAAAATTCTCAACCATAACCCGCTCCCTGATTATGCAGTTATCTATATCGGCCGTGATGCCGCTGTAGATTTTCCGATGCATCTCCGAGTAATCATCGTTTGCCAGGTTCTCCACAATACTTCTCAGGCCGAATTCGAGTTCCAGCATCAGTTCATTGTGCCTTTCCCGTGTTTGCTCAAGCTTAGCGACCTTCGCCTTCATCCTGTGTAGGATGTCGGTCGCCGTTTCAATGGTCAAGCTTGTTGACTGCTTTTGATGCTCCATTCCCTTTGGCGGTTTACTCTTGTGGAAAATTTTGTAATGCTCTATTGGGGTTGTCTTTAGTATTTATAGATTTCTCTCTCCCAAACCTGGTTGGAATAGGAATTAATTTTAACCTAAAAAAAAATTTAATACACTCTCGCAATATGAGAAGGATTTGCCTCTCCTAAACCAAACAGGATTAGGATTTTTAACCTAAAAAGAATACTATAAATATATATTTATTTATTCTCGCAATCCATCTAAGAGAGGGTCTGTTTGTATTTGCTTACTTTCATTCATTAATTAGTGAGTACAGTCTCAAAGGTCAAGTTTTATTTCCATGTGATATAAATATTTTTTATCTTGGTTATTATTATAAATTTAATAAGTGGACTAAGTTTTATATATATATTTATATATAAAATAGCTCATGGTTTTTTTTTTTCCCTGAAAAGTTGACCAATTAATTATAAAATTAGTCATTTAACGACTTAAGTCATAAATTAACTATTTTAGCTAATTCGCTAAACTTAATTGAATGATTATTTTGTGGGATGAGTGAGTTACTGAGTGATTCAATTTATTTTATGAATTTGAGTGATTAAATTAAAAAAAAAAAACAAAATTAAAGGGTTATTCTTCTCTAAAACACAGTAACAATATTATATTAACCTTATGGGTGGTGATATTAATACATCCACATGCCATGAACACACAACCCATTATTAATACACACTCATTTTCTATTTACAAACAACCTTAATAAGTCAAAATTACCCTTATTAAATATTGCCTAGAGACAATCCCCTCTCATGTTATTTACACACAACTCCAAATCAGAAAGAAAAATTTTTTTTTGAACATCCAATCCCTTCTCTCATTTTCTTCTCTCCCAAATATCTCACCCTCATTGCAAACTCCACCACTGCAGCACCGACCGGCAGCAGTGAAGACCAGTGACCACTGAAGCCGCCGACTACCGCCACATGCCACCAGTAAATTCTGCGTTTCGTAAGTTCAAGTTCTGTTTTTTTTTTTAATGTAATTTGTTAGGAAATTTTTTTTAATGAAGTTTGTACTGCATTTCATGATTGGATTAATTTTAGTTTATGAAATAAGTTACTACTACATTTCATGAAGAGATTAATTTTAGTTTATGAAAGAAGTTCCTATAGTAAATTTGTTCTTTGAAATGGATTGATTATTTATTTGTTTATTTTTTGAATGAAGATTATAATGGATTTTTTTTAATGAAGTTTGGAATGAATTATGATGATGATGTTCTGTTTTTACAGTATATACTCAATTTTAATATATAAATATATATATATTTAGGTAATTTAATATTGAACTGTAATTTGTTTGGACTTTGAGAGTACATGATTGCAAAGCTTGGCATGGATGAAACTAAAGTTTTAGAAATGTGTGTATGATGATTACCATAGGTGCATTT
>JAWZTD010000097.1:6539052-6550086 GCA_035221335.1 Echites panduratus
TGATTGTAATAGTGCAATGATTTGTGAGACTGATTTATTACCTTAGAATGTCTTCAATTATTCAGACTGATTTATTACCTTAGAATGTCTAATTGTTAGTATATCACATATGCCTTGAATTTACTTTAGAAAAAAAAGGAAAAATCAAGAAAATTGAAAGGAAAAACATTAATAACTAATTGTATCACTAGAAAAAAATCTAAAGTTGAATGAATATTATGACTTTATAAAAAATATATATACCCTTTAAATTAAAAAGATAAAATTTCCAAGAAAAGAGAAAAGAATAATATTTTCTGAAAAAAAAAAAAATCTAAAATTAGAAGAAAAGGAAAGAATAAACCCGCCCGTATATCCAAATTATATAATCAACCCAATTCCAAACCCTCTCCACCCTCACCCTGAGACTCGGGTGCGCCTGTCACTGCGTCGTGCACCGCCCTGGGCGTCTTCCCGGCCGCCGTTTTTTCTGCTGTCACTCATAACTGGTAAGCTCTTTCCCCTCACTAAATCGGTGGTGGCTCTCTTGTATCCTTTCCTTTTGCCAGTTACCAGTGAATGATGCAGACATAGATGCTTACTTTTTTATTAGTTTTCAGGTTTTCTTAGTTTGAGGTTACTAAACCTAGTTTCAATTTGTGTTTCAGGAATTCTGTGTTGTATGATTTCTCTCTTTGTTAGTGATTGTGCATTAGTTGGATGGTAATCCAAAGCATTCACTTTTTCTTTAGGTTCATTTACCATACATACACTACCTATTCTAAATGCAATTGGTTTTCGGATTTTTCTTGAGATTAATGGCCATGGTTAATTGATATAAATAGCAATTTGGGCTGGTCCAACTTTTGCTTTGACATACTTGAATTTTCTAACGATTTGTGGATTCTGTGCAAATTCTGCTTAAAATTGTTGAAAAGTTTCCGTGTGCTGTGATAATTGTGACCTTGATCCTAATTAATATGAAGACATTCTGAGAACCGCACTGAGAAAGTTGCAAATGAAATGTAAGGAGTACGTTGTCTAGAACTTACTAGGAGAGGTGCAAAACATAATAAGTATGAAATGAGAATATGACTGTATGTTTTGAATATGTGTCAATACTCTTTTTGATGGGTAGATAGTAGAAATGTGTTTGTCTGGGATGGATAATCATATGACAAGAAAAGAACTCGTCAATTTAGGATGCTAACATTCTTATATTTGTGGGCTTTGTTCATGAAACTTCTTTGATACTCCCTTTGCTAATGGCAAGTGGATTAGACTTCTGTTTTTGGCTTCTTTTTATGATTATTTCAATGATCAAATTGTTATTGTAAAATTACTGATCCCGTGCTTGATCTCTCATGGCTGAGATTTTGTTCTGGAAATCATAGTATTTAATAAGTGTGATGATGTTTTGATTTGAGCAAATTTGAGAAGATGGTATTTAAAAGCACCTGAATAATGTCAAAAAAGAAAGATGTATAATCAAGAAAAAGGGGACGTTGAGCTCTGACAATTCTTTGACATTTTTCCAGATTAATGTGATGTATCTTTTATGGTCTTTAAGTTTTTGGATATTTCTTGAACTTGATCCTACTGTGCCAAAATTTCATACGTAAAAATGATTGGATTAAAGATCATATTTTTGTTTTATGCATCAATGAGTTTTCTTTTCCTCCCGTTTGAAATCATTTTCTTGAGCTCTAATTATTTCAAATTTGTTAGTTGTTTGCGATTGCTATTCTTGCATTCCTCAGCTGACATTATTTATTACACTGATCACATAGTTTCGGAGGAAAATGGAGAATGCACATGAAGTAGTGGAAAACCCGTCTGAAGAGATCTCTGCCGATGCATCTACACAGAATGAAGAATCCCTTGAGGAAATGCTTTCTAGGCACAGGTGCTGTAAAACTTTTTCTTTACCTGTCATTCTCATCTTTTGAAGTTGATAAAGAACTGATGGTTGTTTTACTGCCTCCTTTTCTCACTCTCCTAGAGTGTGTGTGAATACAATTCTATACAAGCATTGCTTGCTCTGTCTTGAGATTTTACTATGGTATTGTTTTTGTCTTAACATGGAAATGATTGATGCTAGGTGGACTCCATTATGCAAGTTTGATCTTTATTTCGGTAGTCAATTTGCAGTCGTTTGGAAAAGAATATTGAAATTGTTAGTTAGCATCATCTTAATGCCAAAAGGATGTTTTAGTGAGGTTCCATTTTAATATTATATTAATTTGAAGTATTCATGTGTTACTTGATGTTCTAGTGTTATATTGAAGTCTTTTTTATGTTTTCATACTGTGCTGGTTGTAACCAGGAAATTTGAACTCCATTATGAGCCCCACACACAAATATGCACATGTATATATATGTTTCTACCATTGACTTTTCGTTATTGCACAACTCAGAAATCTTGAAAACAGTTTCTGTAGAATTTTAGCACAATGTAATGCCTTGAATATTAAAACCAAGGTAGTATTTATTTATTTATTTAGTTTTTTGCAAGGGAGTCTTCCAATATTATATTATAAATTTGAAGTATTCTATCTGCTACAACTGAATTACATATTATTGCAGGAAAGAGATCTCTCAACTGCAGAACAAGGAAATTGCACTTAAGAAGTCTGCTGCCAAAGGCAGTAAAGCTGAACAGAAAGCTAAGAAGAAGCAAGTGGAGGAGGAGATATCCCGTCTTTCAGCAAAGCTAAAAGAAAGACATGCAGAGGAACTTGCTTCCTTGGGTTACAACGGTGAGAACAAAAAGGAAAAAGGAGATCTTGACACTTTGGTTAAGGCCATAGCTGGCATTTCAGTCAGCAATCAAGCTGACAAAGCAAAACCTAGTAAGAGCGTTAAGAGGCGTGAGAAAAGAGCTCAAGAGGAAGCAGCAAGGGAAAGAAGAATTCAAGAAGAGCAGAGTAATATTGTTAGTGAACGTACTATTGAAAATGACAAGTTAGAAAGAAAGCTCTCGCCTCTTGGTTTAACAGTTAATGAAATAAAGCCAGATGGCCACTGTCTCTACCGTGCTGTTGAGGATCAACTGGCCCTTCACTCTGGAGGCTCTTCTCCTTATACTTACCTAGAGCTTAGAAAAATGGCAGCTGCCTATATGAGGAATCATGCATCTGAATTCCTCCCATTCTTCCTCTCTGAGAATATGCCCAATGGACAATCAGATAAGTCTCTTACAGAAAGGTTTGAGAGTTATTGTAGAGAAGTTGAGTCAACCGCATTGTGGGGAGGACAGTTAGAACTTGGTGCACTTACTCATTGCTTGAAGAAACATATCATGATATTATCTGGATCCTTCCCTGATGTAGAGATGGGTAAGGAGTACAAGCCAGAAGGTGCCTCATCAAATTTAAGCATTATGTTGTCTTACCACAGGCATGCTTTTGGGCTTGGTGAGCATTATAACTCAGTCATCCCTACTTCAGTTTAAGTAGGCATGGCTTTCCCGTGTGGATACTATATGTGTTTTAAAAAGCTAAATTTCAGGGTCAAAGCTGAATGAAAAGACACAGAGTTTTGTCCTTCAAATTGTAATATTGGAAATGATGTAGAGCCCTTTTTGGCATGATTTTTGATGGGCTAATTCACTCATTTTGTTAGAATTTTGTCCATCTCTCTCTCTCTCTCTCTCTATACTTGTTTTACAGGAGTTACTTCCTGGTTCATCCGGTAAGTCTTCCTTTATTCTGCGCCAGAAAATTTCATTATTGATCATAGTTAAGGGGGTAGCTTTCTTCTTCATCTTCTTCTTTATTTTTAAGGAAAAGCTTCATTTTATATTTATTTATTTTCACTTTTGTTTTGGTTATTGAATTACCCCAGGCATCAGCCTCTGGAGTGGCAAAGGAAGAGAAATTTACTATAAATATCATATGTGATGTAAATGAACACTTGACACTAATTTATTTTATGATCATTCTTTTGCTTTTTATATCTTGAAGCAGATATTTGACAAGTACTATATTAATCAGACCCATATGGCGTTGGCCGTAATAAGCAATGGCTTCAACTTGCCCTGAACATTGAGGCTCATCACTTCATTAGAACCACCAATAAATCTCTTCCCAATGAACACGGCTGGAACCGCAGGATCGCACCCCATTGCTACAATTGCATTCTCCATTTCGGGTCCGTTGGGGTGTTGATCGAGCTCATAAACCATGGGATTTGCCCCGAAACTGCTTATCAACATTTTGATTGTATAAGAAATGCAGCAACTGCTCTTGCTGAAGATCACCACAGGATTAGCTGAAACCACCTTCATGACTGCATCCATGGAGTAATAATTTATATATGCTTTGAAGAACTCGCAGAGATATATATATATATTTTATATATATTGGAGTACTGAGGAAAACAAGTTGGGCTTAATTGCTTCGATGGATGCTTAACACGTATGGAAGATGAAGTATATATAGAGAGAGATCAGAGGAGGCAAAGAGGGTGGTAGAATTGCCAGTGCAAGAGAGGGCGGTTGTAGATGAGAGATTTGCATATTATGCTTTAAAAAATATCCTAAGAAAGCTGAATCTCAAGTTGAAGGTAACAGGGAAAGCAGCAGACATGTATTTCAGCTTTACTAGATTCGGAGAGTAGGGTTTTTTGCATCTATTATATGTTTGGATTTTAAAGATGAAAAAGACACTTTTAGTCACCACATGTAAGATTAACCAAAGTAAACATTTTTCTGGATAATGTCAATCCCACCATCTCCTTCTTTCCTACTTTTCTTATAAGTCAATCCAAAGGAAATTCTATTATAAATAAAATTTTTTAAATATTATGTGGTTTTAAATAAGTCATGCTCATTTCGTTACCATTTATAAGTCAATATTACCCCCTCATTTTATCAAAATTTATGTAATATATATTTTTTTAAATGTTCATATTTATGATTCTAATCAATCTAACCACAACGATTAAGAAAAAGAGAGAGACATGGATATTATAGAAAAAAAAAATCAAATAATAAACTAATAACAATAACTTTTATTTCGTAATCAGATAAGTTAGCTCAAATAACTTATAAACAGTAACGAAATGAGTAATAATGAAAATAGTGACTTATATAGGTTTTATAAATAGAGTTCATGATAGAATTTATTAACTCCGAATACTTGAAACATTTATTGTTGTTTAAAATAGATGAAGAAAATAAAACATACAAATCAGAATGATGGAGGGAGAACAAAGTAATTATATAGTAGTATGTTAATATACCATTCTTTTAATTCTTTTCATTAATTATTTCTCTCATCTTTTCTAAATATCCCTCTCTCTTATTAAGTTATTAAAATAAAAAAGTGAAAAAGCAAAATCAATTGTCCTTTCTGCATAAGTATCTAATCTTGAAAAGTGATGTATAATTTATTAATAGACAAATTCGGAATAAGTTTATTATTTTAAAAACAATCATAATTACACTTAATTTAATATATACATATATATATATATTTATATATGAGTTAAAAGAAATCTGAACTTTTTAAGACAAATAAATATGAAAAAAGGGTTCGAAAGATACATTAATAAATTAAAAAGTAGTTAAGTCTTATTAACTTAATGATAAATAGTAATATTTGAAATTGATAACCAATAAAAATGATGATAGTAGACCACAGTTGATCCGAGAGACAGAGAGAGGGCTAATTAAGAAGAGACTTGTTGCTTATCTCCTTGAGTCACAAGTTCTCCAGCAGATCGAGCTTTTTACTAAAGTGTGGGATTCTTTCTTGTTCTGCCACGCACATCCAAATCAGGAAACCACATAGAAATCCATTGTTTATAGATGAATTTCTCAATTTTGGTATATAATATATATATATATATATATATATATTTGAAAAGTCAGCCCACCACCCCCACCAGTACCTGATTCAATATATCCGTACAAAAAGGTTGGGTGAATTAGGAAGGTACTAACAACAACGAGTTAAATTTATATATGCAGATTCCCCACTGCTTCAAATAGCACCAAATATGAATAAAATCACATAAAGGTGGCTCCAAATATAGATATATGATGATCATTTTAGTACGTACACCTTATCAGTTTCCACAGTCTGATTCCCTCAGATTTTAATATGGCTTTTCGGGTGCTAAGGGTCAGTCAATTTGCAACCCTTGAACAGTTGACACCACACGAATAATCCTTCTTTCCTTCCACATATACATTTTCACATTTACAAATTCTACTTTTAACTCCATTTTTTAATAAAATTTTAAGTACAATGACACTTTGGAATTTAAAATAGAAATAAAAATACTTAATTTTGGACCAAGTCATTATTATAAGGTCAAAAAATTACTGCCAAATGAGTGGAATACTTTGATAATATATAAATAGTATGATTATTGATTTAACAAGAAAAAAAAAGATTCGATATTATAGTTGATTTTGATCAAAAGATAAGATGTCACTATGATTAATCTAATAAGAAAAAGAGTTCTACCGACTCATTTGGACGTAATCTAACATCTATGCAATATCGAATTTCTCTTATATACTTATAAATTATAATTAAGTTACAGTTTCTGGAATGGTTTCTGCAAGATATCCACATTACTTTTGGAGCTCTCATTATTTCTCTTATTTTAATGTTTTCTTTTTAACTTGACCCGAATATTCTATTACATTTTCTTCATCATTTTATATACTATCAAATATAATAATATATGTTATTGGATAAAAAAATATCCTTAGGATTTAATATATATCTTTTAATATTTTATTAATAAAATAAATCTAAAAAAACTTATATCTCTATCTATTATCATGGTGTAAAAAATGTATAAAAAATTTGATAAAAGATATAAATAATATGTGTACGTAACTATGCATATCTTTACTATATATATATATATATATATTTATTTATTTATTTATATATTTCTTAAACTCTATGAACAACCCAAGCCCATTAATTGTATGGAGGCCCAAACAATCTGGAGATTGGATTGGCTAGCCTACAATGTATCGCAAAGGATCAACTTTTCCAGTTCACACAATTTACACATGTTTATAAAGTAAAATATATATTGATTCGATTTTCATCAGCAGCCTGAAATCGGCTCACGGTTCTTTCAGTAGCTAGCCAGTAGTCTTGGAGAATTTCTTCATTCGAATCTAAACAGCTGTTCAGGATGTGATCTATGGCGATGCTCATCTTTTTCAACATATATTTATATATAGCGTTTTCCACAGAATATATGCCCTTTGATCAACGATCACATATGTATACACAAGAAATGCTGAGACTCGACATTGTTTTGTTCATTCATCCCCACACAGTTGACATTTACAGTGGAGCTAGACTACTAAAAATTGACATTGAAGATGAATGAACTATATATGTTAAACTTTTTACTTTAAAATTTGTACCCACCCGTTACTTACCTTGCAAGATGGATTGAAGATAGTATTTTTTTTCTCTTTTTTATTATTGTTCCTCATCTTAAAAATAAATAAAAGATGGGATTAAGTTAGAAGATATTTTAGGTATGTCAATATATTTAAATAAATGTTAAAATAACATATATATATATATTTAAAAATGAAAGGATTAGGATTTGCAGTCTATTTTTAGTAACCAGACAAATATATATATATATATATATATATATGTATTTATAGAATCATTACTCCTTTTTTTTTTTTTTTCTCCTTTTCTTTTCTAAGATGAGATTTGCCGGTTCTACTCGGCATGATTTTGGCTTGTCACAAAAGAATACTTATCGTTATTCGATGAGAACGACACTTGGTATATATGATCGATGGATGGGATCTCTGGGAATGAATATTTTAATCATTTTCCATATGATGTAATTATATAACAAAAAGATGCATGATCGATACATGCACATATATATTAAATATCTCAATCTTCATGATCAGGTTAGAACAAAATTATATAGCAATATTTAGGTATCTTGTGGTCTCTAGCTCCACCTATCTAGTGTACCTTCTTGCATCTTTTCATGTACGGAACAAGTATTCCATTACCATTTCCAAGTAAATTTTTAATAGTGATACTCAAACTTTTAATTGGTTTTATGTAAAAGGATATATACATATATTTATATATATTCCTTTGGAGATATTTCAATGTTGAGCGGTGAGTGGGTACGAGTTTGTATTCCAGTAACACCCTTTTAGATTGAATCTTGTGTGTATTCATGAATAACGACTGCAGAGCTGAAAAATATATATTTATACGAAAATATTATAAAGTGCTTTTCTTAATTTTCTAATCTTCAACTTTTTTTTTGGATAAATAAAATATCATAAAATTTAGCTTATAAAATATATCTTATAGTATTTCTTTTTAGTTAGTTAACTTGAATTTTAATTCATTTAGTTTAATTATTATAAATGAGTAATATGGCTTGCTCTCGCACCTTCTTCCGATGTACAAATTATACCAAAGTAAGCCATATCACGGGATATATGGAGCCATGCTTTTAATCTATTGCTATGTTATCACATTCAAAAGATATATTGGAATCTTGAAAAAGGAAAATTGCCCACATATTCTTGACTTCTGCCACCGAAATATGATGAGTTCATATTTCCTTTTATAAATTATATCCCAATCTTGAGCTAGCCTAGGGATCTCCTATTTATTATACATGTGTGTGTCTTACTTTATTCGTAACATTAATAAAAATTTAATATATATCACAAATAATTCTAAATATTTATATTAAAAAATAATAATTAAAGACTACATGTAAAATTTTTATTAATATTTTATTAATGTAACATGCAACGAAATGTATAATAAAAGATCATAAAACCTTTCATGCAACTTTCAAACTTACTATATGACGAGTCACAAGATCCACTTTCCATGATCATCCGCCAGACATCACTTTCCATGATCTGCTAGACATTAAAGAATTGAGTCTCTTTTTTCACGAGATTTCTTCACAGACATGTATAAGAACCAATACTTTCTTAGTTCAAAAACATATCACAAACACACCTTCATTAAAATTGCAAAAAACAAAGGAATTTAGATAGGCAATAAAAAGTTATTATAACTTTTGAGTAAAGTCTGACCATATAGGAATTAGAAACGTTATTATTTGATGGATTCAATGTAAAATTAAAGTACAAAAACTTTTTTTTTATGATGTGCATACCTCAATATAGACCAAACAATCTGTGTCTTCAAATCAAATCCATGTCAGATTTTCCAATTCCTTACACCCTGCAAATGGTTTTTCATGTTGAATTCTTTTTGCACGTTCTCGTGAAACAACCACTTATCATGAAGAATACTCTCATGGAATCTCAATAAAGATGATAGAAACCTTCTGGAAAAAATAACGTGTCTAGCTACTGTTGTAAGCAAATTGAGAGATTCCATCTGTCTAATTAAGATACATCAAACGCTTCTCAGATATACACTAACTAAGGAATAATATTCAAATCTCATTGACATGACATTAAGATTATCAAAATCTCGATCTCCCGTTAAAGATCTCAGTTATTCCAACCATGCAACCCAGAAATCTATATATACTAACCCAATTCACCTTCAATTTCCATCAAACACAAAGCACAAGCAGTTCTTATTTAACAACAGTCCACATACATAATATTTTCCACTCAGAATTTTCAGATCATCAAGAAGAAGAAGAGATGGATACAGTGGTGAAAATGGGATCTGCCAGTCCTGTGGTGATTTTCAGCAAGAGCAGTTGCTGCATTTCTTATACTATCAAAATGTTGATAAGCAGTTTCGGGGCGAGCCCGGTTGTACATGAGCTCGATGAACACCCGAATGGACGTGAAATTGAAAATGCAATTGTGGCAATGGGGTGTGATCCTGGGGTTCCAGCCGTGTTCATCGGGAAGAAATTTGTGGGTGGTTCTAATGAAGTGATGAGCCTCAATCTTCAGGGAAAGCTGAAGCCAATGCTTATTAAGGCTAGGGCCATTTGGGTATAATTGATTCATACTTATTTATTAAGAGCATATTTCTATAGTATACAGTTAAATATATCGAGGAGGATATGATATTTTGAATATAAATATCTCTCGATAATATATTATTATGTATTTAGTTATAATTTTGTATTGCATTTTGTATTAATCATATAATATGAATAAAAATATGATTTATACACTATAAATTAATTAATATGTACTTCTAATTGTCGTTGTTAATTGTTCTTGCACTACCTATGTTTGACAAGAAATTACAACTTTGATAAGAAAAGAAAATGATTAAGGGCATAAATAAATAAATAAATATACATATATATATATATTTATATGATGATGATTTTGAAAAGATTAAGAAACTAAAAGCTTCAGTTCTAGGGAATGTGCCGTACGAAATTTGGGACACTAATATTTGGGCACCCGTGGTGTCAGACCTAAATCTCAATGGTAACCAAAAGAACTCATTAATCGATATATATATTTTTAATATAAATAAATAATTAAAATTAAAGAACGTAATATTTAATAATTAAAGAAAGTAAACTTATTTTTAATTTAAGGTTTTATTACCTCTGCATAATTTAAAAATTTATATTTTACTATCTCATACATACTATCTACGCTACTAGTTAAATAAATTATGTAACAAAGGAAAAGAAAGACTTTGGTTGTACGAAGCTTCTTTGATAAGCTTCATTTTAGAAAAAAATAAATAAAAAATTGATGCGTTAAAGCAGTATAAAGTGACACGTGGTGGTAATGCCGGAAACGGAAACCGGCATGCCACAATATATTCTCTGAACAGAGATTTCCTGCCACAATTTTTTTTTTCTCAAAATTAAAAAAATCATAAGTCCAAATATATTTAACACTTTTATATTTAGAATACCTTTAAATTATCTTTTTTCTCTTATTTATACAATAATTTAATTTTTTCCCCCATTATATGACTAAGAGAAATATTAGGTAAGATTAAATGGAGAATAATATATATATATTTTAAAAAAAGTTACAAAATGATTTGTAATGGGAAAAAAGAAAAAGTTTTCAGTGACGTAGGGGGAGTGATGTATAATAGA
>JAWZTD010000097.1:6550186-6564412 GCA_035221335.1 Echites panduratus
CGTGAGTAAGAGTTAGACTTTATAGGCACGACCAAGACCGAATCCATATTAGTCTCACCAATTGTGTACTCGATGCTCTAGGAGAAAAAAAAAATTCATAACATTATTTTTATTCAGATTGTAAACACACAGAACAAGCCAAAGGCAACAGACTTGGATCTGGTTGCCGTTTGATACTTAACAATTTTATTGCAGTAAATACCTTCAAAAGAGTTATATTTCTAAGTCTTACCCCAAAGAAATGAAAATCAACACAACTTGTGCAACAGTAGGCAGCATGGAAGATTACCAGTGATTTGGGATCGGCAAGATGTCAGGCTCTAAGGCTTTTTAAGCAGATACTTGGCATGTTTGTTGAAAAGGAGTTGATCAGGGAGGATGAATGTTTGCAGATGGCCCTTTCGGTTGCATTGCCTCAAGAAAATCCCACACTTTCTTGCAAAGCTAAGAAGAACAGGAAGCCTGCAGCAAAGTGAAAGTAGCATCCAACCATCAGACCCTCCCATACATTGCAAGCACTCCTCGTAGTCTCTCTGCTTCTGCATTCAAGCTGTCAAAGCTTGTGGAACTAGGTAACCTCCAACCCCAATTTCCGAACTGCATTAAAAAGATTTGAGGAAAAATCATCAATAGAGAGGCCTTAGCCGAATCCACTTCAGCTAACAACAGTAGGCTATTATAAGCTACAGATGCTCCAGCAAACCTTTTACAGGTAGCTCAAGATTGAGGATTCAAATATATTCATGAATGGCTCAGTCAAAAAGAAAGCTATTTATGTATGTCTAACATTTCCAGCCTTTCGTAGGCCATCCGTCAAATGCAAATAAACAACATTTTCAGCATTGTCTAATTGAACCATACTTATTAGGGAAGGCAAATGAAACCCTAGTTACTGTACATGCAGGTTTCTGTATACCTGAGTTGCTGGTATATTCATCCTAGCTGAACTTCCCAAACCAAGGATATCCTGCATGGGAATTATTGCAGTCTGAGCCACTGAGGAAACTGCACCCTGGATCAGACCCCATGAAATTTCTTCTCCACTATTTCCAAGATAGTTTAACACCTGATAGAGAAATTAATCAAATAAAAATCAAAACAAGAAAATCGAAGGTAAATAAGTTGTTTGACAACTCTGGAAGAATAGTCTGTAAAATGACCCAGAAGTTTTGATGGTGCTAAAAGAAGACACTCACGAAAATGTAGTTAACTTTTGAAACTATGATTACATTCTACATCATACTTACGTGGTTTTTCTCTTCTTCTGGTAAGACGTTCCACCATCCTTGGATCTAAGATTGATACAGGTTATCAGAGGCAGATTGCATTTGGCATGATGCAGAAATTATATAATAATAAATTTCACGAAAACATATTAGTTGCAAGAAATTACAGTGTCATTATCGTGAGTCCCAGTGTACACAACTTGGTTGTGCTCATGATTGTGAGGCAGATGAGGATTCTCCGCATCACTTCCGAAACCTACAAAAGAGAAATGACATGCAAGGCTATAACATATATCACAAAGGAGGCTCCACTGAAACTTCTCACAATACAATTAAGGGGAAGAATTATGTTGATACCAAACTGGAGAACAGCCATTCCAGGTGCATCTATAGACTTTCTGAGCTCAACCACATCCTCAGTAATCACTCCCTGATATTACCAAAACAAAGAGAACTAGAGAAGTTAAATCTACAAGCACAGGAAAACTCTGAAGCAAAACAACTATACTTAATGAGGAAACCCATAATCTTCCCAAAGTCAACCATACTGTTTTCAATTTCAAGTTCTTAATCAAAAGAAAGCAGTGAGTCATGAACTTGACATATCACTAACTCTCGTGAGTCACGACTACACAAATTCCCGTGCTCTGATTAGGTGATCAAGCCAGTACACTCAAACTAACAAAGAAAAGATAGATTGTGAATAATGAACCTTATGTGATTTAAATTAAATTCCAGCTCCCAAATATTTCTACTTAATAACACAATTAGTCGAATACAACTGTCAATGAACCCCAAAATCATTGTTTTCAGGATGTTGTTGCTGGCCATAACACAGATTAAATCACGACATCTGGGAAAACCTTAGGTCTTTCATGTCGAGTCATTTTCACATACCAAATCCTCTGCTATAATGTTAATCTTTCCAACGGCATTGAAAATAGCATCAAACAAAGGCTTTCCAGGTCCAACCTGTTGGCAAAAGGAGTTGTTAAGAGGACAATGTTTAAATAATATGAATACCTATCACCAAAAATAACATCAAAGAGGTCTGACCTTCCATCGTCCTACCAATGCAACCTTAGCTTCTGCAAAGTGGCATTAATGACATAAATTGTCACTCTATGTAAATTGGCATAAACTAAATCAATGAGCTAGCATGTAATCTCACCTGCAGGGACAGCCCAAAAGCCTGAAAATCCTCTAAAATGATCTATCCTAAATTCATCAAATAGATTCTGAGCACGTTTTATGCGCCGTATCCACCATGAAAATCCATCCTTCTCCATTGCTTTCCAGTCATACAGGGGGCTTCAAAAAAAAAAAAAGAAAAAAAAAGGGATCAAGAATAAATGACAAGATTGATTATATGGAAACTAGGCAATAGAAATCCACTTATATAATTTTATATGCACTTCAGAGGCATCATTTACTTCATTAACTGTTGCCTTATATCAGAAGAGATGACTTTGTGTGAAACAGTATATAAAAATCTGGTAAGATAATAACATTTTACAAGGAAGAAAGGGATGTGGACTAGGAATAAAAGAATCAGAAGATTAAAAGTATAGGCATGAGAGGGTTTACTCATGCCAATACTAAAGAAGTGTTTCGTATTGGCCACTGCCACATGAATCAAGTTTCTAAAATTTAATTTCAAAAAAATTCAGCTTCAAACATCAAAAGTTGTTATATATTTTTCCACCTCCAAATTGCATGAAAACTTACTTCTCATTTTTTGGACCTACCTTCAGTCAGATTAATAATAAGTTTAGCTTACGCTTAGGTGATTTTTTGTCTACGCAGAATATGACCAAAAGTGCCTTAATAAGTGGTCAAACATATCCAGGGAATCAAAACAAACAAGGAATCAGACATTACATTGTTGCACTGGCATTTATGGACCAAATAATGTTTAAAAAAAAGAACTGAATAAAAAACAAAATAAAAGGTATAGAGATGGAATATAATTAAACAAAACAGAACATATGTTTATATAATAAAACTGTACAAACCTGTCCCAGAGCTGACCAGTTTCACTGAAAGCATCAGGAGGAACACCACTAACTAGAAGAGGAAAACCACTCTTGTTCTGTCCATGGAGCATTGCAAGTACGAAGTCCATAGGTTACAACTTGAAAATTCTTGAAAGAAAGCATAACACCCAATTATTTCCCAAAAGGACAACTAACCAGCAAAAACTGTTTCTTATTTGCCCACACATCTGCACTGTGATAACCAACATAAATGGGCATGTCTCCCATTATACTTATTCCTTTTGCCCGCGCATAATCACGGACCTTTTGCCATTGCCGTTGGAATAAGAACTGTTGAGCAATGAATATCTCCATCTGTGCAACAAAGAGGCACATTAGTGGTCAACTAAAGTAAAATAACATCAAGATGAACAACATATAACATGGTACAGCAGATGCAGAAGAGCTTAGATGGATCTTACAAAATCCTTTTTGCTCTGATAAATCTCTTCGAGTGCTGCAAGATGGCGGTTCTTGAGTGGTTCAGGCCAATCATACCAACTGAAAGTATTTAAAGAGTCATCAATCGCAGCAAAATATGCTGCATCTTCAAGCCAACCTGAAAAGTAAAAGTAATTAAAAAGATTCAATGGGAACTTGAGTTAAAAAGGACATGATTAATAGAAAGCCTTTCAAAAATGAAACTTATCGTTTGCCAGGTCACTGAAGCATGCATATCAGCAAGAACATCTAACAAGCAAGTGAACTCAATACTTTATATTAACAAATAATCTGGTTAAATTTCTTATTGTTGATTTATCCATTGGCCAACAGTGAGATCAATAAAGGATTAGAAACTGCACATTAATAAACAAACAATGCGATGGGCAAAAAGGCCTTTGGTTTGATTAGCATATTACAAATTGGAGCCAATCCAGTTGAGGTGTGGATAGGTGAGATCTGTCAAGTATAGCTTATATTTCTTCAATATTTTAAAATTTTATTGTGGAAAATAATGTATGCCAGTAAATAATAGTGTTGGTCAAGTTTTATCTAAGAAAAAAGTGTCAAATGGTATGAGAATTGTGATATACATGGGATGACCCACTTAGGTGGGCCAACCCCAAGTCCTACATGAGCCTCAGGAAAAATTAATATCTGTCCCAACTTCATATTCCAATCAACTAAAGGTATACTACAATTTGATTCTTGAAAATGTGAGTCAAACGCATATCCGCAAGTTTATCAGAATTGCAACTGAATAAGCCACAAACATAACCATGAAAAATTGATCATCTAAAAGAGGAAACAAGAAAGTCAGCTAAAAAAATACCTCTATACATGCAACTTCATCACTTTATTCAGAATATTTTACTTCATCTCTTGCAAAAAGCATCCACGACTTCATAGTAAAATGGACACCACAACTAGCATTGACATGTGTAAGCACTTTTACCATACAAAATTAGGAAAATAATGAGTAAAAGAAACATAACTTGGTATCTACTTCTTAGCCTTCATCCACATAGATATTAGTTTATGTAACTCACTTGCAATATTTCGATCCTTCTGGAATTGTTCAAGCTGATTTTTAAGCTCCCCTTTACTCTTGATAAGCCTCCCTGCAGCCTACAACAGTTTATTTTATTAAGACAGTTATATTCATCTGAAAATCTGAAGCTACTGGGAAGGTATGTTGATATCATCACACATCATGTTAGAAGTAATATCTCAAGAAAAATCCATTCCATGAATGTACATGCAGCCAGAGTGAATACTTAAAAGGAAATCGTAGAGCATAGATGTTTTACTAATTCAAGAGCTTTTTGCTCTCTACAAAGAACCCATGAAAGAGCTATTGGGCTGGTTTCAGAGCCTTGGACCATGTGAAGGTATAGAAAAAGAATCTTTTATGCATAAGGTTTTTCAAGTTATGCATGGAAGTTAATCCCCAGTTAAAGATTTGTCCTCAAGCATAAATAGAAGTATTTGAGTTCCTTTGGGATTCTTAATATCTTAATAACAGGAGACTGAAAGATCTCTTAAATAAAAATTACAGGAAACAGCTTTAGGAAGGCTTGGAAGCAAATATGCATGGTAGTAAAAGAAAGATCAAAACTTTAGAGCATGGATAGATCTAAAAGTCAAGTTGAAACCATACTTTTGCTATCAACGGATCCTTTATCTCAGCCACAGTTGTGAAATTCACACGATCCATATTGCTGCAAAGATAAAGAAATGAAGAGTGCAGAACTTCAAGATTAGACAAATTAGACAAAATCCCTTAGTAAGTGTTTTTGTACACAAAATCTTACAGTGGTTCTGGGAGCTCTTCCTTCATCAAAAGACCATCTTCAACAAGCTCTTCAAGAGAAATTAGAAGGGTGTTACCACAATTTGCATCCTAAAAACAAGGAGGAGTAATTGTCATGTTTTTAACATCAACATCAATAATAACATGAAAATGCAAGTTGCCCCTAGATTGCTTGCAAGCTAGCATGCCCAAGAGGAAAAGGAATTTTGAAGTGATGGCAATTCATCGATGTCCTCTTTTGTATCACATCAAGTTCACTTCATTTATCTACTGATGCTCTTGAGAACAATATAAAGTCCATCACAAAAAGGATTTCTAATCCAACAATACTTTCCCAAATAAATGGAAGACTTCAGAAAATTTCCTTAGAGCTCCATGCTTATGGCCTTTTCCATTTGCCAATGTTGGGATTTCCTTTTGCCATCAGTTTTCACAAATACAAAAAGAAGAATAAAATATTATTAGAAAATAATCACCTGGCCAGAGTAGGGTGAACCTTCTTCATTAGCTCTCCTTCCCGGTGGAACAAGAGGAAGAACCTGCATTCATAGTCATACAAATACAGCCACATATATTATGGACAAAACAGGTAAGGTCCTGTATCTAATAGATTTATCCACTTTAGAAACAGCTGTGATTGAGACAGCAGTCCTGCTAAGGGACAAAATAGTGGTATCTGGAATCACATCAATCTTTCCACAAACAACTCAGTTTTACTTGTCTGTTAAGAGTAAGATGCCGTACAAATCTAATTTTCTACCATAAGCCATTAGATATTCCAACATAGAACTTGACCATTAGACTAGACCTTTTAGTGAAACCTGTTCAAAGTCTTGACATCATTTATAGTAGACCATTATACTTTTTCCATTTCTTTTGGCCTACCTAAATATTCTGAAAAAGACTAAGGGTGTTGGATACACCATCCATTCCATTCTGCAAAATACACATTTAGATTGGAGTCCTTTTTTGCATAAAAACGAAAAATGTAACCCAAACTTGAATCGAAACACCTATGAGATGGATCAAAAAAATTTTTTTTTTAAAAAAAAAATGGATTCCAATTGACATGTACATTTTTCGTACCAGATGTAGAATGTCATCAAGAATGGGTGTATCCAAACACACCCTAAATCTTCAGTACTACTTGCAACTTCCATCTCAACTAAGATATCAAGAACTTATAAATTGGCAACATGCAGACTTAGAATGGAGAGTCCATTGATTTAGAATCCAAAAATTATACATTACAAAAAAATTCGAATATAAAATTCAGCCAAAAGGTACCATGTAAAACCATGAATCCTCAGGCATGATATAATCACATGAACCATATAATCAGAACCACAAAGTCCAGACCATCTATGCATACTTTACTTGGAAATGAAAAACTGATAAGATTAATTGAAAAAGGACCTGCCAAAGGGAGCAACCAGAATGATGAAGCCAATCAAGGAATCGGAAAGCCTGAGAACCCAGATCACCAATACCATAAGGTCCAGGAAACGAAGTCGGATGGAGGAGAATTCCAGCTCTTCTGCGATCACTACTAGAACGCTGTGGAAACCAGTTGGAATAGTCCTCCGGTAAGTCTTCCCCGGCGGCAATGACGGTACCACCGTAGTCGAACTGCAGTGCATTGTTAAGCAATCTTGTTCCAGCCCTCAATTTGGCAAAGAAATTGGGATTGTAGTTTGCAGCAAACAGAGTTGTAGTGGTGGGAAGGGATAGAGAGGTGGCGGGAAGGTGCGATACAGAATGCCTCTGAATTGCCGTTGCCATTGCCATTCCAACTGACAAACAATAATCAAGAACTCAAATTCAGAACTTTGAGCATGTAATAGGTGATTAGGCTTTGAGGGTGGAAGAGGCGGTGGGGTTCTTGGGTTGGGGTTTCCAGAGGTTTCAAGTCTACTTTTGGAGATTGCTAATCATGGATATCTTACCGTTACCGCGTCCAAGATACCGAGGGTCTGAGGGAAGGCGAGGAAAAGGATATCTAACACTCAAAAAGTCAGAAGCATGTGTGGGTGACGACCGACGATGTTTTATTTACATTCGTTCGATTACTTATTAGATCCAGATGATAATTGGAGCTTGTTTAATTATTGTTCTTTTCTTCTTGAGTCTAGAGAATACATAACGTCTAAATACTTTTAAAAAATAAATCTCTGTTTATTTATATATTAATCAAATTAATAATAATATCTAAAAATAAAAAATAAAACTAGAAAGTTAATTCAAATCAACAGTGACTCCACGTGCAAAATTGAGGGTTAAAATGACCCCATTCAAAAGAAAAAAATCTAAAATTTTTTAAAAATCTAATTTTTCTTTAAATTGATCTCACAAAAAAATAAAAATTTATTAATAGGGATAAAAAATACAAATAATTAATAGCTATAGTTAATATATTTTAATGATGTTATTTAATATAATTTTTGAAAATTTTTTACAAGCAACTCAAAAAACATATAAATAATAATAGAAGAATCTACTTTTTAATAGCGGATGTCAAAGTTTTTTTCTTTCTCCATTTTGTTAATATTTCTTTTTTATTTTACTGTTATACGTTCTCTTTATATGAATTGGAGAAGATTTTCTTTTTTTTTTAAAAAAAAAAACTTTTAGGTTTTTAGTCAGTAACATTTGTTAATTTTTATATCTTAAACTTTTAAACTCTTTATTATTTTTTTTTTCTATTTTTAAATTTTTAATATATACAATACACTTAAAATTCAACATAACAAAGAAAAGATAATATTTGATTTCTTATATCATTAAAATTTATTAGAATTAACATTGTTAATATTACTCAGATCAAATAAAAAGTCTGCAAGCATAATATCAGTCATTATACTTGATGTATATAGCTTACTTCCAGTTCTGTGGAAGATCAATATCCAAGCAAGGGAAATTCTTCCACTAAAGCGTGACGCCTATTCACTAAAACAGCACCATCCAACTCCTACATGAATAAGGAGCTCAGGTATTGAACAAACAATTATATTTAATTAATTTTTATATACAATCCCTTTTAGTATTTTCTTATCCCGATCTTATCCTTCTATGTAGCTATTAGCTGCAAAATGGAAGAATAATATTCAACCCATCTGGAGGCTGCTGATCATCGTCTTCTTTATGAGCTAGGAAAATAAAGTAGTAATCTTTCTTGCTGGGCTGTACATAATATATGCTTCAGATTTCATCAGACCAATCGCTGGGTTCCTCATAGAACAGACCATCAACGATTTGATCGATCAATGAATCGAAGAAGGTGCTGCAACTGACTGTAAAGATTCTTCCAACTTTGTTACGGGCACTGGAAAACCAAGCAAAAACAGCTGCACAAGCAACGGCTCCCACACAAACCCCTGCAGCCTCTGCAATTCCTTGTAAATCCATCTTTCTGAACAATGAATTACCCGTCACAACCTCCATGCCAACCGTGGCAGCAAACACAATCTGAAGAGATGATCAGTTCCAATAAAAATCAGATCACAAAATTCTGAAACAGAAGTGTGAGAATTTAATTATAAGTATTATTACCATGGCAAGGCGTCCAAAGATGATCTCAAAATCTTGACTTTTCTTAGAGCTCTCTATATACTCTGCCAAAGTAGCAAAAAAGGGGGAAACTTCATCTTCTTCATTACCATTCTTGATCTTAACCAAACCAACAGGGTCAGATGCATAAGTCCTAAGATTGCAAAGCCTCGGCTGCAACATAATTTTCCCATTATCAGAAGAATTATTTGGCAAATTCTCAGTCACTCTGAACTTCTGAACCTGCAAATTCGTCAGCCTTGGCTCCGTCTTCGAAACCACCGGATTCTCCGACTTCAATTCACACAAGACTGGCCTGTATAAGGCCATGACAAGAAAACAGGATCTGGGATGGATTCAAGAAAAAAGAATCAGGAAGAAGACAGAGCAGAGGTACTAAAGTGGGTTTTTTTTTTTTTTTTTGTCTTGTGATTCATGGTACTAGGAACCTCAGTCAGGCAGTACAATGTGTGAGTATTGGTGGGCTTGGTGGCGTGCGGGAAGTCCACGTCCACTTAAAAGTGTGTGAATTGCAGATGTTGAAAGATGAGTGGTGGCTTTTAGCTGGAGAATACGTGGAACGACAATTGTTCGTTAACTTCGCTATACTCTTCCGTTATTATCTTTGTACGTAAAGGGATGTGATTTGAAATGAAAACTCAATTTTATTTGGAGTTTTGTTAACACAAAAACTTATTATTAATTACTAATTATATATATATTTATATTCCATTCATTTCGAGTTGACTGTTGGATAAGAAATTCTAACCACCGGACTTCAAATTAATAAGGGTTTGATATTTTCATAAAGGTGATATAAAAAATAACATGAATAAAACTATGGTGGTTCTAGAAGAAAGAAAACTATTTTACTTTGTAAAAATTTAATCCCTTTCTTGGAAATAAAATGTCTTATTTTATTTTAATTGGATCATATAACTTTTTCAAGGAAAAAAAAGGGGGGTTTTAACTTGGTAAAATTTTAAATATGTGGATGTCTTATATATTGAAGTAGAATTTTAGCTAATGATCCATATTCAATTTCAGTGCATTTCAAAATATAAAATCATAGTATTGCGTTAATTTAATTTATTTATAAGAAAAATAGCGATTTATAGACATAAATTATTTACAATTCACTCATAAACTTTATTTTCATATATATATATATATATATATAGACACAAAGATATTTGTTTATTATTAAAAAAAATAATTCTTTTAAATCTATTCTAATAAAAAAATAATAAATACATTTGAATTCATTATGTATATAATATGATAAACAAAAATTAGGAGTATTGTGAATGAATCATAAATAGTTTATATGAATAAATTACTATTTTTCTTTAATTTTATTTCAATAAAAAATGATGATTTTAAACCACTAAAATACTATTTTTGTCTTCTTCGATTTTAGGATTAGAAAGGATATTTACGTAAGCTAAAACTGAATGTTTATAACATATACAAAAAATGAAAAATTACCAAATATTTTGTAAAATGATGCATGAAAAATACATGTTTCAAATATTAACTAAGAATAGAAATATTATCCAAGGAACAGATAATACATTAAAACCAAAACAGATGAGAGAAACAAATGAACAAAGAGCACAAATACCCATATGATTGAAATTAAAGTTAATAATTGATTAAGCAGTGCCCGATGGAGGGGGTTTTGGTTTGCCAGGAGTTTGACTTCTTGCCCTACTCCTCCATACTCATCAACTTCAGCCCTCTCTCTTCTACATCCATTTCTTTCTATAAGTTGCCTGCATAAAAATTTATAAATAAATATAAGTCTATATGCAAACTAATAAAGGTTAACATCATAGATCATTAATTAATGTCATAAAAAAAAAGGCGGGGGAAGAAAATTATCATCTACCTTACTGCCTTGCAGCATTTGTATATATCAGATGCAATATTGATTATCTTGGCTAGGGTATATGGTTTGAGATTTGGAATATCTTCTAGTAAGGATATATTTATCTTTTACTTTTAATAATAATAATAATTATTATTATTCCCCCCATTTTCTTAAAAAAAAAATCATTTACAACAATTTATATTTAATTTTTATTTTAATGCTTTTATACTTGAAAGTTTCATATAATTAAATAGAAACACAGATATAATCTCTCCGTCACTATCCATAATGTTGAAAGGAGTACATGACGGAACGAAGAATCACCTCTCATTGTGAATTTGGTACATTTGTGAAGTTTGTCACATATCCTGTACTGTTTGGTACAAAATTGGGGAGACAAAACAAGAGTTGTTATTGAACATTTCACCCGCCATTCTCTATCACCCGGAACAATCCTTTCAACTAAGCATTAAAAAATATATATATATATTTCCAATATTCTTCCGTGCCATAATCAGTAAACAAATAGTACTCAACTCCAGAATGAAGAATTAATTGAATCACTAGAAACACCAATGTTATGTTATAATATAACTTGAAAATTTTGGTTTAATAACGTTTTTCTTTCAGCAATCAGTAAGTCAAATTTGTCAGACTAAGATAAGATTTCTGTAGTCCCATTATCAATTCACTTATTCTATTATTATATTTTCTTTCCAGATCGATCTTCAAAGATACCATCAAATCACACACACACACAGAGGTATATCTAGATATATATATATATATATATATGGAATTAAGATTGCATTAAAAAAAAGAAAGTGTTAGTTATAATTTAGCTCTAACATTGGTCACCCTCAATATATATTACCTTAACTGAGTACTGTTCTAACCCTTCAGTGCATCTCCCTATAATAATATACAATTTTTTTTTTCTAATCTCTATAGTTAATTTTTTTTTAATGCTATTCACAATAATATATATATCGATCGAATCATAGAACTGATGATCAGAAGATCAAAGATTAATCATCAACAACATTAATATATGATCATGGCCTCCTAAAAATCATTATATCCGCACAAAGAAAATACTCAATTCAGGTCCATTGTTCCCATCAGGACTCAACATATACAGAGTCTCTGAATCTTTGGATCCCACCACCCGTTCGAAATGTGCCCGCATGTACGCCATTTCTCCTTCCGTTCCTTCCGTCTCCCCTGGTTTTCCTGGCAATACTCCGGCCCCCATGGATATGGCCTTGAGAACTTCCATTACGTACAAATCTTCTTCCGTCGGTTCTCTCCTCAGGCCATAACCGGTCTTTTTACCGTTACAATACATTGTCCAAACGGGTTCTTCCAGAACTTTCGTCTTGTCCTTTTCCTGCCTTTTCTCGCATTCCAAAGCGATTCTAACCATTCCAACACTCATCTCCTTCTGTAAGATATTAGTTTGCATGGCAAGTTCCACAACCAAAGTGGGCAGCGTCCTGGGATTTTCTTGTATGGATAGACTCACCCGTCCTTTTCGGAACCCGAACAATGTGCCCGTGACCCGGGATCCTCCTGCCCTGCTCTCCGGTAACAACCCACCGGGAAGAGAAGGAAGTTTGCAAGCGGCAGGTGTAATAATGGGAAACGACCGGAACACGGATCGGAAAACTCTTACCACTTTAGGCTTGCCTTTCTTCTTGGTGGAAGGCTGGAGGAGCGATGAGGAAGATGGGGAGGGTAGTTGCGGTGGCGGAGGTGGTGATGATGATGCTGATGATGATTGTGAGCTACAGCTAGGTTTTGGCTCCCCCATTACTGGACGGTAAGAACCAGCAACGGGAGAAAACCATGCATGAAAGAAAGAAAGAAAGAGATAGAGAAGGAAGAAGGGAGAGAGACCAGGTGAGGCAGTTGAATCAGATGGGTCAGATTTGAGTTTTGAGGGCTAAGTCTTCTGATGAAGCTGAAATTTAGGTGATATATATGGCCTATAACATAAGCTTGCTTCTTCTTCTTCTTCTTTTTTTTTTTTTAAAATTGATTTTTCTTGATATAAAAAGTGATTTTTCCCCCCTCCATTATTCTTGACCTCAAAAAACCTTTTTTTCTAAGTGGTAAGGATTTAGGGATTTTTGATTAATTAAACAGATTGCATATCGTGATTTTATGCTTGTTTTCTGATATCGTGATTTGGTTTGAAACCATGACAAAATCTTAGTTGATAAAATCATGTATAACTAATTATTATTAAGGGTAGATATGTATAATAAATATGATAACTCAATATAAGTGTTAAAAAATTAATAATTAACTTTAAGAATTAATCAATTAAGTGTTATTGATAATGCACACAATTAGGCAATTGCTTAATTCAGGTGCGTTTAATTAGTAGAATTAATGTGTGAAAAATCACTTATAATTGATACATTAATACAATAATCAAATAAAGAAAAAGCAATTAATTAGACCAAATAAGATTCAATGATATTCCCTGGCCTTACGTGGAAGAAATCTCTCCATAAGACGGTACTATTACTACTAATTAAGCTAAGTACAAATGAATAAATATTCAAACTAACTCCTTCGGCGCCTTCCTCTGCTTCCATCAGCTTTACAATCCTCTACCAAACTGCATAAATATATACAATAAAACAAGTATTCCAGTTTCTGCCAGTTATCGCTGTGCCTAATTTTTTCATCTACTAGCACTATAGTCGAGGTTTGTGTTTGAAAATAGAAATTGAAATTTTTTTAAGGAGTGTATACGAGTTAGGTCCAAACACATAATTTTAAATATTTCAAAATAGAAATTGAAATTTTTCTAAGGAGTGTATATAATTATATAATTTTTTATTTAAAATTCTATAATCACTCTTTCTAATTTTTTTAAAAAAAATTTACATTTTAACAACTCCTTAATTTAAAGAGATTGCATCCCAACTAACTTTTTTAAATTAAAAAAAAAATTTACAACACATTAACTGTAATAGTTATAAAGATAATTTAAATAGTGTAATTTTCGATCATCACTATACTTTTAATGTTGTATCCTTTAATTTCAATTTCTTATAATTTTAAATAATAATAATAATTACACTCTCTAGCCATAGCAATTCTTCTCGCTGAAGCGCTCTCATGAAGTAATGTCCTACTCATTCAAATTTCATAATTAACCAAGTTGTAATGTTATAAATGGAGTTAACATTATATTTTTGTAATGTCCTACTCATTCTATTAACTTTATATTTTTTTTATTAGCTTATATTTTTATATGTTATTAATTATTCCTAT